>JAGFNQ010010278.1:0-20056 GCA_024364735.1 Boesenbergia rotunda | reverse complement strand
AGGGTGGCATGGAGGCATGCTGGAGGCTTGTGTGCGCATCTGAAGGACCGTGGATAGCAAGGACGATGAACCGAGGGACGCGGACTTCGAGGCGTACGTGAAGGATGGCATGGAGGCAAGCTGGAGGCTTGCGTGCGCATCCGAGGGACGAGGGCCGAAGATGAAGTGGGCGTGAAGGCAACAGTCGAGGCTACTGGTGAAGAGTCAACCAGGTTGTGAGGGTCCTAGTGTGAGTCGTTATACTCGGGAACTAAGCTGGGAGGGTTCGAGTGCAGAGTGAAATGTACTCGGGGAGTGTAACCCTAGGCTTAGGTTCAGACCAGTCGACTGCTCTGGGAGCAGTCGACTAGTGTCGACTGGAACAGCTGGCAGATTCGAACGTTGTACTGTAACGGTCGAATCTGAGTGGGACCAGTCGACTGCCCCAGGGGCAGTCGACTGGTAGCGGCTGCTTCAGACTCAAGCCCTATTTAAAGGAGCTCGTTTCAGGCTTTTCTTTCTTGGCGAAATCTGCTTAGGTAGAGTAGATTAGTAGCCTTTGGTGCTCAAGTGTTGTTGAGGTGCTGTGGTGAGATTTCTCCACCCACAAGGAACGACAAGAGCTAGCCGGAGGTTATCTGGGGAGTGATCCACCGAAGGGTTCTTGGATTAGTCACCCTTATGGGTGGATACCAAGTAAATCGTTCTTGTTAGCATTGTTTGTTTGTATTATTATCATTTCCGCTTGTGCAACTAACAACGCAGGTACAAGAAGAACTGAAAAGTGCTATTCACCCCCCCCCCCTCTAGCATATGTATAAGATCTAACACTATGCCCCAGAGGGCGTGAGTAATCTCTATTTATAGTAATCGTTGAGTCTTAACCCAGGGTAAACGGGAGCCTATGGTTTATTGACTAAACAGTTGAGCTAGGGCCTATGGATATTGGTACCGGCCAGCCTGCATGGCTGACCGAATGACCCAGCGTCCAAGGATAACAGTTTAAGAAGATTTAAATCAACCAACTTAAGCCGTGTCTTTGAGCAATCCCGAGCTTGAAGGAGTGTCGGGGAACGACGGACTGACTAAATAGATAACACTAAAGTCCTACTAAGGAAGTAACAGAGTGGTAGAGCAAAAATACATTAACACAAGAAAACTGAGAAAGTAACTTGACATTATGATAAGACCCGAGACCCTTGGAGTGATTACAGGCCTGACAGGCCGAGTCAAAAAGATTAAATTACATTTCAATTAAAGGGAGGAAAGACATCTTCTGGGATGACCTCCTGCACCCGAGTTGGCTTCACCGTGTTGGGAAGTAAATCTTCAGAGATGTGCCCGACCTCCTTCAACTGTTGCAGGGTGCTCTCAATCCCATACTTGAACATGTTGGCCACTCGGCGAGCCAACTGGCGATAAAAAGGTTCCGACTGGAGATACTCCAGTCGGTGTGCTTCTAGCCATGCTGACTCTCCCTCCTTGTAGGACGCTAGTTCGCCGTTCAGCCGATTGATCTCGGCATCCCAATCAGTTATCTCCGCCTCCCGAGCCACCAGCTGAGCCTCCAAGGCCTTGAATGCCTCCTCCTTAGCCGCTAACTCAGCCTCTTTATTAGTTAGGGCAAGCTGTGTCGAATGATGGGCGGCTGCCGACTCTTTCAACTATACAACCAAAGCCTTGGCCTCGACTGTCTTCTTATCCAAATTTGAGCAGGCTCGGGCCTGTGGAGTCAGGGTCGTTTTCTTCTAGGCCTCTACACTCTCCAGATAGAGATTCAGTTGGTCGATGTCCCGAGAAGCTGCTACCAAGGTGGCATGCTCCTCCTCCGCCCGAGCGTCAGCCTCCTCCAGTTGCGTCTTCAGAAAAACAATTTCGAAGCAAAGGAGTGACATACCCTCCTCGCGGGGCGGGAGGGTGCTGTGGCTCAGCTGGGTTTCTAGCTCTTGCACCCTCTGTTCCGCTGCTCGGCGCTCCCTGGTGTTGCGAACTAGGAGAGATTTCTAACTTAAGCGTCGGAGAGAGCTCCACCGAAACTCCTTCCGGTGCATCCCCTTTATGCTCGTGTTAAGTTCGCAGGCGCCAACGTCCTCTCCTGGTCGTCGTCATCCTGGGCTGCACTTTGGTGATTTGTCATCTCCGTCGTTCACTTCCGGAACAAGTTTTGGAGTTGTCTGTGGGAAACTAGTCTAAGCACCAAAAGGAACACTACGATGACGGAACCAGAGGGACAACCCATCAGTTTGACACGAGAAGAGTTGGACTGCTTAGTCGCGAGGAGCTCTAGAGCAACATCAGATTGAGCAAGCCGCATCTCAATGAGCGGCTTCGACGTAGGTCGAGATTCCAAGGGTGTTTACTTCGCACAATCGAAATCGAAGATCAGTGTCATCACTAGGAGCGCTAGCAAAGGTAGCCCCTGGGCACAGGCGAGGTTCCATAGGAGAAATTGAGAAAGCGCATTACGCTGCCTCCAACGTTTTGCGGCATAAAGAAGGATTTGTTAAGAGCGAACCTGCGAAGGTTCTTCTGAAGTCCACGTCTATGTCTTTCACTCAAGACATCATTATGGATTCCATGCCTAAGCAATTTTGTAGTCCGAGAATTGCTGATTATGATGAGAAAACATATTCGGAAGAGCACATTTGCAAGTTTGAAAATGTGATCCTGTTACACCAATATAAAGATGGTGTGAAGTGTCGGGTGTTTTTGAACACGCTATCGAGAGCTGCACAGAGATGGTTTCAGAAGCTGCCTCAAAACTCAATAAACTCTTTTCTGGAATTTAAAATTGTTTTCCTACCTCACTTTGCCAACAGCTGACGATACCAAAAGACGACACTAAACCTTTTTGCCTTAATGCAGAAAAGCAAGAAGTCGTTGAAGGATTATATCCAACGATTCAATCGGGTGGCACAGGATGTACCGAGTGCGACCTCAGAGATCCTCATCAGCGCTTTCACGCAAGGGCTTTCTGAAGGAGATTTCTTTCAATTTCTGGTGAAGAAACCACGTGCTAGCTTCGATGATTTATTGGGGCAATCAGTCAAACATGTTAATGTGGAGGAGGTGCAGTACACTAGTAAAAAAAGATTCAGCTAGAGTCTCTATCCAAATGTCGGTACGATCTCAGAGGAGGGAACCACCCACTCCTGTTCGAGCAAAGGATTCTCACTCCGGTAAGGATTACTGGAACGACAAGAAGAAGTTGGTAGAGACAGCAGACATCGAAGGACCCGCACCATTGGAGAAGTACCGTGACTTTCATGGCTGTACAATCCACTCCACGGAGGAATGTTACACTCTGAGGAAAATGAGATCCAAGGATGCAAATGTTAAGCCATGAAAAACGTGGAGCAATTCGGGGTATCAACGAAGTTCTCCTTGCTGAAGCCCTTCTCCTCATCGACGATAGCCGACAAAGGATAGATCCAAGCGCCAGTCCTGGTCGCCCTCGAGAGGAAAAAGCCAGGAGACAATACCTCACCGGTCTGTCTCCCCAGAACGAGAACCCGAGAAAGGCAAGGCTTCAGCTCGGGGACCTCCGTCGGGACATATGGGAGTGATCACATGAGGCCCGACCGGAGGAGATTCCCACCGGGCAAGGAAGGCTTATACCTGCAGGTTTGGAAAGCTACGCCATTAGGATGAATAAGGAAATGCGCCAGGGCCCTATCATTTCCTTTATGTTGGAACCCGGATGGCTAGAGAGGGGGGGGTGAATATAGCCAACCACTTGGACTTTAAGGAACTTAGCGAATTTCTGCACTTCACTTTGTTAGTAGCACAATGGAAGTATGAAAATAGTGTATGCAGAAAACAGAAAACGAAGGGAAACAAATACAACTAGCAAGATCGCTAACAAGGAGGATTTATAAGGTTCGGGGATAACTTGCCCCTACTCCTTGGCGTGCCCTTAAGGTGGGTGATCCCTTGATCGTCGGCAGATCAAGCCCCGGTTATCACCGGATAGAAAACAACCTCCTTCTCGGTGTAGAAACCTCTCCACAACGTCTCAATCATAAATATATGTTTAAGCACAATGAAACAACAAGAAAGATCTTACTTAGCACTTAGCAAAGACAAGAACACAGCAAGCTCCCTCAGAGCTCCACCCAGCGACGATCTCACGCAAGAGCCTTCTCCTCGTGTCTTCTCGCTGTTGGACTCAGAGCTTCTTGTTCCTTCCTTCTATCGCTCAAGTAAGAAATGGTTTCTACACAGATTGTAGTTGCTTGCACAAGATGATAGAACTTCAGAGCACGCAAGCAGGATGTGGAGAACTCAAAGGCACAGCAAGAACTCTATTCGCGAACTCTGCTTCAAACGAAGCTTTCTTTCGCCCTTTTGTTTCTCCACTCAGCATCATGTGACACCATCTCCTGCAACCTCCAGCTGCTTCCCTGCCAACGCCAGCTACCACTGTGCTCTCCCTGGACTTCCTGAGCCTCCCTCAGCCAAGCTCCGGTCAGCAACTCCAGTCTGCAGCTCCAGCCGTTGCAACCTGAGATGGAAAACGGACAAACCTGCTCCAAGGAGAGGCCACCATTGACTCTCCTTGAGTGTTTGAATCCTTCCCTATCACCTGTAGCTTCATCAGTGAGTTAGAGCAGCATATCACACAGCAAATCATATATCAGATGTTAAGCGCAGAGAATCGGATACGTTACAACGCGATCAGAGCGTCTGACAATGCATTTTGAATTAAAGTGATCGGTCATCGAACCGATCAGAGGGTCTCCTGATCGGTCACCAGACCAATCAGGATGGGTTCAGACCGATCAGGCTTAGTCCTGATCAATCCCCAACGCTCAATCAGAAATCACGATTTCTTTGGGACTCTCCTGGACCGATCACCAGACCGATCCCAGGTTGTGGATCGATCACCGGACCGATCCACCCCTATTCCAGGCGATTTCTGAGATTCGCAGTCCAAACCTCCTGATCGGTTGCCGGACCGATCAAGGAGCCTCCTGATCGGTCACCAGACCGATCAGATCATGACCAGACCGATCAGGATCCGTCCTGATCGATCTTAGTGAGGAACTCGCGAAGCTGGATCGTTCTCTAGAACGATCTCCACAGTGAGCCAGATCTATCACCAGACCGATCAGGGGCAGATCAGCAGGGGAACTCAACCTCACTGAGTGCTCCCTGATCGGTCACCAGACCGATCAGGAGCCAGGCAGTGGGTGAAACGCATACTCCCTGATCGGTCACCATATCGATCAGGAGCTGCATAGTAGGTTTCCAACCTCACTGTGTACTCCCTGATCGGTCACCAGACCAATCAGTCACTGCTGGATCGGTCACCAGACCGATCCATGACGGATCAGCGTGCCAGCTTCCCTGATCGATCACCAGATCGATCCAGGGACTCAAACCTAGCCCTCCAAGCTAAGTTTTCAACCACCTTAGCCCTCCAAGCTAAGGATTTTTACCTAACTTTCCAAGATGGGAATTTGCACCTAACCCTCCAAGTTAGGACTTTTCACCTAGCCCTCCAAGCTAAGACTTTTCACCCACCTCTTCCGAATTAGGACTTTTCAATACCTAGCCCTCCAAGCTAGGACCTGACCCTCCAAGCCAGGACTTTTTCACCTAACTCTCCAAGATGGGAATTTGCACCTAACCCTCCAAGTTAGGACTTTTCACCCACCTATTCCGAATTAGGACATTTCACCCACCTATTCCGAATTAGGACTTTTCACTACCTAGCCCTCCAAGCTAGGATTTACCACTCCTAACCATCCAGGTTAGGATTTTCCAACACCTAGCCCTCCAAGCTAGAATTTTCCATAACATGCCTGATCCACGATCAGGACTTAATCATAATCAATAATCATCAACCTAAACTAAAATCGGTGTCAACACCAAAATAGCAATCAGGGTTAGACTGCATCAACACTTAAGACCTGATGACTTGGAGGATGTTGAAGCCCCTCATGAAGATGCATTGGTAATTTTCGTCCGTATAGCTAATTATGAGGTTAAATGTATTTTCGTGTATACAGTTAGCTCTGTTAACATCCTGTACAAGGCGACGCTAGACCAGATGCAAGTCGATGAAGATGAACTACACCCTGTCTCCACGCCACTCTTCGGTTTCACTGGTTACTGAGTACAACCAATGGGACAGATCTCATTATCCTTGTCCCTGGGGGATGCCACCTTACAGAGAACAAGGAGAACTCCTTTCATGATAGTAGATACCCCATCACCATATAATGTCATTCTGGAAGACCAGTGCTTAGCTTATTCCAGGCAGTGGTCTCAGTCTATCACTAGAAGATCAAATTCCTAGTGGGAGAGCAGGTGGCCGAAGTCAAAAGAGACCAGTTATCTTCCCGGCGATGTTATAGTGGGGAGGTTAGGACAGAATCTCGCAAGAACCTGAGGACTCACAAGACCTTGCAGATCGATTTGGTCGATCCTCTGGCAAGAGAAGGGGCCAAGGAGGAATGTAGGGAGGTCAATGTTGGTGCAGGAAGAACCATATTGAACCTTGTTTTGATATTGGCAAAGGGTTCAAAGTTAAGTATTATTGGTGATCTAACAAAGTTACTTGAGTGTGCAGAACGAAGTCCTAGCGAAGGGCTGCTAGGCACCTGGCGAAGGGCTGCCAGGAAACAAAGTCCTAGAGAAGGACTGCTAGGCACCTGGCGAAGGAATGCCAGGATACAAAAGCCCTAGCAAAGGACTGCTAGGCACCAGGCGAAGGACTTCCTGGAATCGAAGACCAGGCGAAGGCCTGCCTGGAACCGAACACCCAGCGAAGGGCAGCTGGGCACCTAGCAAAGGGATGCTAGGAGTCGAAGACCTAGCGAAGGAATGCTAGGCACCAGGCGAAGGACAACTTGGTACTGAAGAGACCTGGCGAAGGACAGCTAGGCACCTGGCGAAGGACAGCTGGGCAAAAGTCTAACCGGAGGAGCCGGTTGGCATCAGGTAAATTCTCCCGAGAGGAGTAGGTGAGGACACGTTCCACGTCGAGGGAACAGTAGGCGTCAGTTCGACCTAGGGCTCCATTTTGGAGACCCAAAGTAAGAACCAAGACAGCTAAGGCTGTATAAACATAATACTCTATTACTTCATATTGTTTTGGACTAACCCTGGATGCAGGACCGAAGGAACGTGTGTCTGCAGCTCAGAATGCCCAAAGGAGAGAGGCAAGTAGCTGAGCAGGGCGCCCTCAGTGCTCCGGGCGCCCCAAGGCCAACACAATACAAGTGAAGCAACAAGTGCTTCGGCTGCTTACTAGCCGGGGCACCCCGAGTGCCCAGGGCGTCCCCAGCGCCCAGGGCGCCCCTAGTGCCCAGGGCGCCCCGCGCCTAAGCCAGCGAAGCCGATTACCCTTATCCAGCCGAGAAGCCCGCGCTGAAGGAGTCAAACAGGGCGCCCCCAGCGTCCCGGGCGCCCCCAGCGTCCCGGGCGCCCCCAGTGTCAAACCTCAGCCCTATTCGAGTGGGATAGAGGTTGACCGAGCGAAGCTCGGATCACGTGACACGTGGGGGGGGGGGGGCGCCCCCGACGTCCAGGGCGCCCCGAGGTGCTATAAATAGCACCCAACGCCAAGGCTTTCAAAATCCAAACTGCTTCCAACACTGTTACGTTCTTCTGCTCCTGCGCTTCGCCCCAGAAACCTTCCAACTCGACACGGAAGCGCCGACGACGTCCCTCTGCTCCGAGATAAATTTTCTACACCGGACGTCGGTAACGAAAAACTATTTTCTTTCAGTTTACTATACTACTATTGTAATCAATTTTTGTAAACTGTTTTTACGCCTCATATAGAATTGCCCAAAGTAAACGGTCAACGACCGTGGGCCTTGGAGTAGGAGTCGACCCAGGCTTCGAACCAAGTAAAACTACCTGTGTTCGTGTGTTGTGTTTTAATTTCCACTGTGCAATTTCTCTATCTCAAAATCCGAACGATTTACGATATTCACCCCCCTCTATCGTATTCTCTCGATCCAACAAGTGGTATCAGAGTGGGGAAGCTCAAACTTGGTGCAACCACAAGTTTGAGATTTTTTTTCGGATTTTTCACTTTTTATTTCAAATAAATAATATCTGTAGGTATATTTAAATTATTCTTACACCTTTTTCAATTTTGAATTCTCATTTTTTCACTATAAGTTAGAATTGTTAAAACGATCAATTTTTGAAAATTTGTCATAAATTTTTTTAAATAATATTTTAATATTTTTTCTCAAAATTCGTGCTACCCTAATTCAAGCAATTTCTTTTTAAATATTAAATTCTTACTTTTTCATCATTAATCAGAATTGACAAAATCAATATTTTCAAAAATTTATCATAAATTGTTTTTATTATTTTATTATTATTTTGCCTCAAAATTCGTGTAATATTTATTTTGGGCTATTTTTTTCCCTTCTCCCGCACTACTAATCCAAGACCAAGTCTTGGTACATTTCTATTTTTATCTTTTTGTGTGTAAGAATTATCCTTAATGGCCAATCAAGAATGGAACAGTGTTCGTCCGCCTCTATTCTCTGGCGAGAACTTCAGAACCTGGAAGGGGCTAATGGAATCCCACCTAAAGGCCCATCTAGAGCTATGAATGATAATCCAAACGGGGTTTACAGTACCTATAGAAGATGGAATGTCGATCGTCTGGGATAAAATGGACGAACCAACTCTGAGGAAGAACGAGACAGATGCAAAGGCGACTGCAATCCTACAATATGGCCTAACCAAGGAGCAACTCGAACTAGTAGGTCTATTCAGATGTGCGAGAGAAATTTGGAAAAAATTGATTAACCTTCATCAAGAGATCTCAGAAGAAGAAGAAGATCAAGAAAGCTGTCTTGCACTCTCGGTCCAAGCACAAACAGCCGAGTCAGAGTCTGAACACGAATGCAAACCAGAGTCAGAAGACAAAGTGACTGAGACAAAAATGGTAACCAATTTTGAATTTGTTCCAGAATTACAATTATATAATCAGACTGATACTATAATGGTCGAGGAAGATATAGTTTCAAGTGCGGGGAAAACTCCAAAGAAGAAGCTTCAACCGGTACCCGAGTCTGACTCAGACTCGGAATCAGAAGACAATGGAGGAGATCGACCCAAACTGGTCCGGTTGACTCGCGACCACTACAAAATACTGAAGAAACAATCAAGCAAAAGAAAGATGACTAAAATCAAGGGGGAGACCTCCAAAAAGAAATCTAAAGGTAAATTTACAGTATTTGAAAATCCATTATTTACCTTGAATAATATGATTGAACCTTATAAATTAGTTAAAGCAAACATTAGTAAATTGGAACAAGAAGATGAAATATTGAAACATAAGGTCAAAATGCTAGAAAGTCTAATTCACAATCTTGCTAATTCTAAAAACCCAGAATATCATTACAATTATGACGTGACTTAGTTGATTGCTTTTCTTGCTTGTTTATTTTATTATGCTTTGAATTAGGATTGGTTAGTTTAAGGACAGAACCAACTTAACTGAAATTTGAACAACATAGTATTGGGTGGAGGTGAGATGATAGTACGTTAGGGAAGCCTTTTCTAATAAGGTCAAGTATACACTACTTGGTCTCTTTAGACTGGTGAAACTAGCCAAGCTACTGATCCAAGACCCAAACTAGTTAGACCAGAATTTATCAAAAAGTAATTTTGAAGATGAAATTTCACTAAAAGGCTTTGTCTAGGAAAGGGTTGATGATTCAATAAGGCTACGGCCAAAGAAGGCCTTGTGCCTCGCCAAGACCTGGAAGCCAATTTTTGAAATTCAAATTCAATTTACTCTTTGTTAAAATCGAATCTAACACAAATTTTCAGTTAATTTTAGATTCAAATATCTCTTTTCAAAATAAATTTAAATTGGGTTTAAAAATTAATTATGGCCTTTTAAAAATAAATCTTTCTATTAAAATATGCATCTCACAAAACAGTTAAGGATATCCTGTTTTGTCACTTAGAAATGAGTGAGATGCTTAGGACCTAAAAGTTGAGTCCAACCCAACCAACTAATTCAAATTAATCAAACTAAAATTAATTAAATCAAAATCAAATCTTAATTAAATCAATTAAATTCATCATAATTAAATCAATTAAATTAAATCTTAATAAATTTAATTCATCTAACTTTTAAAATTCAAATTTAATACATCTGACTTTTAAAATTCAAATTTAATTCAACTTACTTTTAAAATTCAAATTTAATTCAACTGACTTTTAAAATTCAAATTTAATTCAACATCCTTTAAAATTCAAATTTAATTCAACTAAACAAACTTAACCCTCTAAATTTTAATTTTCTCAAAAATCAAATTTAACTTTTTTTACTAAGAGTTAATGTTTCAAATCATTGTAATTAAAATCAAGTCTCTTTTGTTCACTAACCTGAAATTTATTTCATAACATTTATTTCTTTCCTTTATCATTATACAAACATTTCTTTCAGACATTCAATTTATTCTTGTATGGCAAAAAGTCACCTTGGGATTACTTAGGATAATGTTTTGTGTCTGCGGTCCGGGCTTGGATATTTATATTTTTTTTGGGATTTTAAAAAAACCTTCTATTTTTTTAAATCATTTCCCCTTTTCAGTTTTCTATATTCATTAAAACAAAATATTTTTTTTAAACTTAGTTTTCTTCTCTTTTTGTTTGAATCAAACCCTAAGACTAAGAGGAGGATTAACTTGTGGTCAACACGCCTCCTAGGACTGTGTCAGGTTTAGGGGGAGTTCAAATTCAAAGAAGAAGTTTAAAAAATACTATGTTTTCAAACTATCACTCATGTTTTTCGAAAACTATGCTATCATATGTCTTTCAAACAATCATTTTTTTAAAATGTTAATACTTCAAAATTCATTTTAAGAATTGTGCTTTTGATTTGAACAAACCCTAAAGACACAGAGGAAGGTCCACTTCATGACCTACAAGGACTCCGAGGATGTGTCAAATTTAGGGGGAGTCTAAACCAAAAGAAATTATTTCTAACAAGTATTTTCTTTGGCAATTATTTTTGAAATTATTAAATAATTCTTTTGATCTAAACTGACCCCTAAGGACTCAGAGGAAGAATACTTGTGGTCAACAAGCTTCCAAGGACTATGTCAAGTTTAGGGGGAGGTAAATTAAAAGAACTATTGAACATTTCAAAATAAGTTGTTTTAATACACAAGTTTTCAAAGTTCTTTTGAAAATACAACTAATTTGCCTTTAAAAATACCAATATTCTATTTCTCAAAATGTTTTTGTGGCTTAGTAAATTCTTTTTTTAAATACTTTTTGAAATTTTCTTGAGTTTGGAGAATTTCTAGGACACTTAGAGAAATACCCTTGTAGTTAACAAGGTTTCCTAGGATTGTGTCAGACTAGAAAGGAAACCATACCAAGTAAAGTATTATGTTTTCTTAAAATATTATGTTCAAAAGTATTTATCAGTACGTATATTTGTCAAAAATGCATATTTTTTTTTAAAAAATACTTATATTTTTCAAAAATTACATAATATCTTTCAAAAGTACTTCTATTTTTCAAAATATAATATTTTCAAAAAGGTACTAATACTTTTCTAAGGCAATAGTATTCTAAGTACGTGAATTTTCTAAAGATTTGCCTATAAATACAAAATCTTTTTTTCAGAATTGCACAATACCTTTCAAAGTGGAGCTTTGTTGGTGCAATTTAAGCTTTTTGCTAGGCTTTCAAGAGTTATACTAAGTATTTTTATATTTTCAAAACTCATAGGCTCTGATACATAATTTTTTCTTAAGTCTTCTTTCAAAATATATTTCTTTATTAATAAACAGCTAAGGAGAGAAAAAGCTCAAATTGTTCAAAATCAAAATGTTTTTCAAAAGCTTTCTCTTATTCAAAAAGCAAAGTTGAACTTCTAAGTGTGCTTTCAAAAATTTCTAAGAGCATCTTTTTGCAAATATTTCTAAGTAGATTTTTCCATAGTAAACAAAATTTGCCTGAGCAACGATTTTTTAAAAATTTTGGCAAATGCTTGTTTTAGTGAAAAACTTATCTAGAAATTTATTTTAAAGATTTTGTTTTTCAAAATACACAAAGTATTTCCGAGCAAAGTTTTTTAAAACAAATTTTCTCCCAATTTTCAAAGTTGAACCATTTGTTAGGGAAATTTGGCTTCAAAATTTTGCCTGAGTAAAAATTCTTTTTACAATGCCAAGTAAAAGTTTTGTAACAAAATTTAGGTTTGCGAAAACTTTAAAAAAAAAAACTTTACCTTGTTCACCCATAAATGTTTTTTTGATATATGTCAAAGGGGGAGGAAAGATCAAAGTTAAGAGTTAAGTTAATTGTTGTTTTATAACACAATTATTCAGGGGGAGTATGAGAATTTTTTTTTCAAAATTATATTGGTTTTAGACTTTATACTGTTCAGAATTGCTATGTTTTATTGGTCTTAAACCTTCTTGCTTAAACTGTTGTAATTTCTACTTAACTTTGAATTGTGTTGCCATAAATCAAAAAGGGGGAGATTGCTGATGCAGGAAGCACCATATCGAACCTTGTTTTGATATTGGCAAAGGGTTCAAAGTTAAGTATTATTGGTGATCTAACAAAGTTACTTGAGTGTGCAGAACGAAGTCCTAGCGAAGGGCTGCTAGGCACCTGGTGAAGGACTGCCAGGAAACAAAGTCCTAGCGAAGGACTGCTAGGCACCTGGCGAAGGAATGTCAGGATACAAAAGCCCTAGCAAAGGACTGCTAGGCATCAGGCGAAGGACTGCCTGGAATCGAAGACCAGGCGAAGGACTGCCTGGAATCGAAGACCAGGCGAAGGGCTGCCTGGAACCGAAGACCCAGCGAAGGGCAGCTGGGCACCTAGCGAAGGGCTGCTAGGAGTCGAAGACCTAGCGAAGGAATGCTAGGCACCAGGCGAAGGACAGCTTGGTACTGAAGACCTGGCGAAGGACAGCTAGGCACCTGGCAAAGGACAGCTGGGCAAAAGTCCAACCGGAGGAGCCGGTTGGCATCAGGTAAATTCTCCCGAGAGGAGTAGGTGAGGACGCGTTCCCCGTCGAGGGAACAGTAGGCGTCGGTTCGACCTAGGGCTCTATTTTGGAGACCCAAAGTCAGAACCAAGATAGCTAAGGCTGTATAAACATAATACTCTATTGCTTCATGTTGTTTTGGACTAACCCTGGATGCAGGACCGAAGGAATGTGTGTCTGCAGCTCAGAATGCCCAAAGGAGAGAGGCAAGTAGCTGAGCAGGGCGCCCTCAGTGTTCCGGGCGCCCCCAAGGCCAACACAATACAAGCGAAGCAACAAGTGCTTCGGCTGCTTACTGGCCGGGGCGCCCCCAGTTCCTAGGGCGCCCCAGATGCCCAGGGCGCCCCCAGTGCCCAGGGGCGCCCCGCGCCTAAGCCAGCGAAGCCGATTAGCCTTATCCAGCCGAGAAGCCCGCGCTGAAGGAGTCAAACAGGGTGCCCCCAGCGTCCCGGGCGCCCCCAGTGTCAAACCTCAGCCCTATTCGAGTGGGATAGAGGTTGACCGAGCGAAGCTCGGATCACGTGACACGTGGGGGGGCGCCCCCGACGTCCAGGGCGCCCCGAGGTGCTATAAATAGCACCCAACGCCAAGGCTTTCAAAATCCAAACTGCTTCCAACGCTGTTACGTTCTTTTGCTCCTGCGCTTCGCCCTAGAAACCTTCCAACTCGACACGAAAGCGCCGACGACGTCCCTCTGCTCCGAGATAAATTTTCTACACCGGACGTCGGTAACGAAGAACTGTTTTCTTTCAGTTTACTATACTACTATTGTAATCAATTTTTGTAAACTGTTTTTACGCCTCATATAGAATTGCCCAAAGTAAACGGTCAACGACCGTGAGCCTTGGAGTAGGAGTCGACCCAGGCTCCGAACCAAGTAAAACTTTGTGTGTTGTGTTTTAATTTCCGCTGTGCAATTTATCTATCTCAAAATCCGAACGATTTACGATATTCACCCCCCTCTATCGTATTCTCTCGATCCAACAGTCAAGAGTGAGGAAGTACATATTCATCCCCAACAAGCTGGAGGAATCATAAAAATTGTTGCAGATCTTATACTAGAACTCATAGGACAGCTGATCAGTTGCCTGGTGAATCATCAGGAAGTGTTCGCGTGGGCCACCGAAGAAATCAAAGGAGTTCCTTCTGCATTGGCAACAAACCGATTACCCATCACTCTAGGAGCCCGACCAGTAAAGTAGAGACGAAAACACTTTGCTCCAGAGCAAGACCGGATAATCAAAGAGGAGGTGGCAAAGTTGTTAAAGACCGAGCATAGTAGAGAAGTCTAATTCCCGACATGGCAGGAGAATGTTGTATTAGTCCCTAAGCTCGGGTGTAAATGGCGGCTTTGTATTAATTTTTGTGACTTAAATAATGTCTACCCTAAAGACTATTACGCTTTATCTCGCATTGATCAGCTGGTAGACTCAACTTCTGGTTGTGTAATGTAAGCTTCGTAACAGCGGATCAGGGATATTGTTATAATGTCATTCGGGTATAATGTTAGCAGATCAGGGATAAGTTTGCAAGCTCCCTTGAGCTATGGACACTGGAAGAGCCTAGTGCTCAAGAAGAGGTCATGGCCCAGATAGAGGAAGAAGCTAAGGATGCTACATTACCGAATTAGAGAGAACCCTATGTGAAGTTTTTACGCAACGGAACAGTACCAGCGAGCGGTGAACAAGTCCTACTTTTCCGTCGTAGAGCCTCTATGTTCGCACCAATAAGCTAGCACCTATATAAGCGAGCATTTGCCCGACCATTGCTCAAATGTGTTAGCCTGGAGATGTTGAATACATCATGCGGGAGATACATGAGGGCATATGTGGTAGTCACATTGGCGGGCGATCAATAGCTAGAAAGATTATTCGAGCTGGATACTTTTGTCCCACGCTACAAGCAGATGCTAACAAATTTATTGTCGGATGTGAAACCTATTAAAAGCATCAGCATATTATTCATCGCCCTGCTAAACTATTACGAGTTTCTACTGTATCATGTCCCTTTGACCAATGGGGAATGGATATAGTGGGTCCTTTCTCGACTGGATCTCAATAGAAGAAATTCTTATTGGTATTAGTGGACTACATTTTCAAATAGGTGGAGGTTGAGCCACTGGCCCAAATCACGGAGGTCACCATGACGAAAATCTTATAGAAAGATATAGTTTGCAGGTACAAAATTCCTCATAAATTTGTATCAGATAATGGCTGATAGTTTGCGAGGCGTAAACTCAGAGAGTGGTTTGAAGGGCTAGCTATTCTCCAGACCTTCACCTTAGTCGCTCATTCGCAAGGTAACGGTCAGGCCAAAGTCGTCAATTGGGAAATTATTAGGGGGCTCAAGATAATGCTACACCATGTCGGAGGTAGTTGGGTCGAAGAACTCCCGAGTATCCTATGGTCATACTGTACCACTCCAAAGGAAGGGATAGGATAGAGTCCTTTCAATTTGGTCTTCAGTGCGGAGGCGGTAATTCCTGTAGAGGTAGGCGATGAATCAACCCGATGACAACTTTATAACAAGGAAAAAAACTTTATAATAAGGAGAATAACGACCAGGAGCGACTACTCGATCTAGACCTGGTGACGGAGGTGCGAGACAAGGCAACTACCTGACTAGCTGCATACCGCCAACGCATACAACAAGTCTACAATCGCCGAGTGATCACCCAGACTTTCCAGGTCAAGGATCGGGTCTGGAAAAGGACCAAACCAGTCGACGACGTTGGAAAACTTGAGCCTCAATAGAGTGGACCTTACCTGATCGTTAAAAAGGTAGCGGGAGGCAGTTATTATTTACAAGATGCTAACGACAAAAGACTGGAGGGACCATGAAATGCAAGTCACCACCAGCCTTACTGCACCCGGTGAGCTGGTTGATTAGTACATGTATTTATAAACATATTTGTATTTTCTTGAAGCTTGAATAATTAAGGAAATAGAAGCAAATGTCTCACCAAGGCCAAATGGAAGTGTAAAGCCCAAGTTCCTACCATCTTGTGGTGCCGAGGATGTCCAAGATGTGTAGACCTAGCCGAGGTCCTGAGGATGCTTGGCCGGGAGTAGTCTGAGTTCCTACCATCTTATGGTGTCGAGGATGCCCAAGATGTGTAGGCCTGACCGAGGATGCCCGGACGGGACTAGCCTAAAGTCCTACCATCTTGTGGTGTGGAGAATGCCCAAGATGTGTAAACCTGACCGAGATACTGAGAATGCTCGATCGGGAGCAACCCGAGTTCCTATCATCTTGTGATACCGAGGATGCCCAAGATGTGTACACCTAGCTGAGCCGAGGTGCTGAGGATGCCCGACCGGGAGCAACTTGAGTTCCTACCATCTTGTGGTGTCGTGGATACTCAAGATATGTAGATCTGGCCTAGCCAAGGTGTTGAGGATGTCCGACTAGGAGTAGCTGGAGTTCCTACTATCTTGTGGTCCGAGGATGCCCAAGATGTATAGACCTGGTTGAGGTGTTGAGGATGCCTAACCGAGAGCAGCTTGAGTTCCTACCATGTTGCTGTGATGAGGATGCCTAAGATGTGTAGACGTAGCCGAGGTGCTGAGGATGGCCTGCTGGGAGCAGCTCGAGTTCCTACCATCTTGTGGTGCCGAGGATACCAAAAATGTGTAGACCTGGACGAGGTGCTGAGGCACCCCGACCGGGAGCAGCCCGAGTTCCTACCATCTTGTGGTGGCGAGGATGCCTAAGATGTGTAGACCTAGCTGAGGTGTTGAGGATGCCCGACCGAGAGCAGCCTGAGGTCCTAGTATCTTATGGTGTCGAGGTTGCATATGATATGTAGACCTGGCCGAGGTTCTAAGGATGTCCAGATGGAATTAGCCCGAGCTCTCATGAGCAACCAGGAGGGCCAGGGAAGGCCTGGGCAATGACACATGATGGGATCTTCGCTTAATCAGGTAAAGCCAAGATCTGTCCCTACCGATGTGGGAGGGTAAGATGCGTCAAGTACCTACCTCTTCCTTTACGTTAAACTAAAAGATTTTACGGGTTCAAAAATTTTTTGCAAGAATTTTACAAGAAAAGCAAGGCAAGATACAACATGTAATACACTTCACAAGTCATAGGAGGTAGAGCAAAATGCGAAAAAAGGTAATTTCATTCCAAAAATTCAATTTTACATACGCGATGGCCTTCTGACCCACAAAGAAAAAAATAAAAAAAGGAGAGATACTACAGCTCATTTTCCTCCATCGAATGCTCCTCCCAGACTCGGCCAACAATGAGGAAGCCCAGGTCAGTATCCGACTTCAATGTATTGGCTCGCTGAAGTTTTTGGATAGCTCCATTGAAACCCTGCTTGAGTCGTCTCAGCACTTGACCGACCAAAATATCGTCTAATTCTTCAGATTGGAGGAATTTGGCCTTGAATGCCGCCTTTTCCTCCGACTATCGGGACTCCTCGTAGCTTTGTAATTTTCCCATTCTTCAATTGCTCAGTCCTGATCAGTCTCCAATCCAGCCGCTTCGGATGATACTTGATCTCGGGCTGCCAACACCTCTTTAAGCTGCTTTTCAGTGGTTGAGAGACGTGACTTAGCGCGGTCGAGGTTCTCCTGCAGGTCGAATACATAAGCAGTAGCAGCGTGTATCTTTGTTTCCTTTGTAGCCAGCTGGTCTGTCTGCTCTTTGATCCGACCATTAAGTGCCTTGGTCGACAACTCCAAGAGGTGGACATCTTCTAACAACTTTGTCTCCCGAGCTTGGAGTTGTCTCCTCTCTTGAGTCAGTTGACTCACTTCTGCTGAGAGAGCTGTCGCTCTCTTTGATAGAAGGCATTCTCGATGTCGTACACTATGCAGAGATGACTCGGAGGTCAGGAGTGTATCCAGGTAGTGGCCCAATATGACTCATAGGTCTCTGCTAACATCCACATGCATCTAACCTTCCTCACGAGTTTGATAAATTTCCGCCTCAAGTTCAGCCACTTGCTAACCAAGGTTTCCATTTCCTGTTCAGGAAGCATCCGACGGCTCAAAAGAATGCACTCAGAAGTAGTCTGCCATAAGAAACAATAAGGCCAAAGAAGAGAATAAAGGTAATAAGAACGAACAAAGGGTATTGTACCTTCAAAAGCGACTCATATAGGTTGGCGATCACCCCAGCCAAAGCCATCCCTCTGAGGGAAGCAAGGTGTTCTTCGGTCCGTTCCCTCATAGCTCCCCGGCTCCTTGGAGATGGTATATCGGAAGTAGCTCCGGAGCGGTGGGGGGTGAGGGGCAAGAGACGCGGCACTGAGAAGGGTATGACAGAGGGGTCTGGAGCACCGTCGTCGATGCTGGAGGATACCTCCTCGGAAGGGTGACCCTCCTATGACCACTCTTTAAAATGCACGCATTGGGGTCCTATGACCACTCTTTAAAATGCACGCATTGGCACTCGTGAATTCTAGCTCTTCTGACCTCACCCTTTTACCTTTAGGACTACCATGAGAATCAGGAACTCTGGGCGAGGGAGGAAGAGAGCGGACCTCTCCGACAGATGGCTCGACCTCATCCCCGGGCTCCGCAACGGCAGGTGCCACCCTCCGGTAACATTTGGAGAGAGGAATAGCATCCTCCTCTTCCTCACGAGCAGATGAGCAGAGGGAGAAACCTGAGCTGAATGGGTTCTCCTCTTGGGGGGGGGGGGGCAGAGGAGCCAAATGCTTCTGAGGGGAGGCCTGTATCTTGCTCTCTTCTTTCTCCTCATCGGGCGAGATGAGCCATCTTCGTTCAGAAGGGCGGGGGCTTACTTTTTTGGTTGGCTCTGCCACCGGCATAGGAACCCGGGGCGGTGGTTCCTCATCACCTTCTGCTCCAGCGGAGGTACAGGAAGGATCGACTTCCTGGGTGATAGGTAGCTTGGGGGTAGGAGGGTCCTGACTTTAAATTTGATCGGAATCCTTCGAAGGCTCGACCAATGGGGTCATAAGAGCTGGAGGTGGAGCGAGAGTCCTCTCATCTGCAAGCTCCCACTTGAGAATCTTGCTCATAGCCAGGGCGAGCATGATGACTTCTACAACACACAAACAATGGAACATCAATTAGAATAGATAAACATTTAATGAGACAATAAACTTACGAAGGTCGTGGTTAAGACTGGTGGCTTTGGAGCTAATCCCAGCCCGATACAGGAGCTCTTCGTATTGGACCAGGTTAGGGTTGTTGAACTCCATTCTAGCCAAGATGCCTCTAGCCCGCTGATACCCCTGATCTTGCTAGAAGTTGTCCAAATCCATAGGTGAAGGTAAATCTTCTCGCCAGTGAATCAGATAGAAAAGACACTCAAAAAGTTGGATAAAGAAGAAGCGCTCTTTCCACCCCTTATAGGAAGAAGGGAGGCCACCTATAAATTTGTGGTCGGGACGAGCAATAAAACTAAAGGCTCCCCTAGACGCGAGGTTGGGAAGGAAGACGTAATGAAAAGAACCGGGGGGGGGGGGGGGGCGAAAGGTGTGTCGAACAGCTTAAAGAGGATAAATGCCCCCGCTCATCTAAGCGAAGGCATTTGAAGCCATTTGGTGTAGAGAAACATCAAAATATTTAAAGATGGCCATGAAAAAAAAGGAGGGATTGGAATACGGAGACCAAACTCTACTTGACCTAGGAAGAAAGTGTAACACCCTAAGGGAGGTTTCACAGGGGATTGGTCGAGCCTAGGAACTCTGACTTCTAAGTCTGCTGGGATACCGTAGGTCTCACAGACGGCTCTCAGGGCATTGGGTTTAATTTTGGACGAAGTGGCCTTATACCACTCCAAATGATAAGTTCGCTCCCCTTCAGGTTTCTCCTTCTTGCCCTGACCTTTCTTTCCTCCTCCACTCTTGCCCATGATCTTAAGGAAGAGAAGGGGGTGATGGAAAAAGAAGAGGGAGGCAGGTAAACCTTACACAAGAGGAAGAAACTCTAATAAGCAAAGGCAGAAGACACAAGCTCTAATAGTCGGCGGTCCAAGAAGACGGAAGGTCACCTCTATCTCTCCTTTTATAAGTAAGGAGCAGCTACAATGTGAAGGAATAAATGCACGGCGCGTGGACGATAGAGAATCACAAATCTTGAGGCATCG
>JAGFNQ010010277.1:0-216469 GCA_024364735.1 Boesenbergia rotunda | reverse complement strand
ACATGTGACCGATTCTGAACTTGCGAGTTGCATCATGCTAGCCGCTATGGTACCTGAGCTGCAAAAGCAGCATGAGCATATGGATGCTTATACCATCATCTTCTATCTTCATGAGTTATTTGACGAGCAGGCGAGATCCGAAAGGTTCGACGTCTCCAGCCTCCTCTTCACCTCTAAGATGCAGTAAGGCACTTCTGTCTCACAGTTTGTGTTGAAGATGTTGGGGTACATTGAGCGACTGGGCACACTCGGTTTTGCAATGGATCATGAACTAAGTATTGACTTAATTCTGCATTGTTTGCCCAAAAGTTATTCACAATTCATGATGAACTAGCGGATGAACAAGATGGAGACTACCATTCCTGAGTTGCTCAACCTGCTGAAGACTATAGAGCCTTCTGTAAAGCAGGATCATAAGACGGTACTGTTAGTTGGTTCCTCGAAGAAAGGTTCTAAGAGGAAGGCTAAAGAACAGAATAAAGGAAAGAAGAAAAAGGCCAAAAAGACTGAAAAGACACCAAAAGACACTTGCCATCACTTTGGCAAGGAGGGTCACTGGCGAAGAAACTGCAAGGTTTATCTTGAGTCCTTGAAGAAGAAGGCATCCGATGCCCCATCCTCTTCAGGTATCTTTGTTATTGAATGTTACTCTATTTCCTCAACCACCTGGGTACTTGATACTGGGTGTAGCTCATATATATGTAATGACATACAGGTGCTAAGGAATAGAAGAAGACTCGTCAAGGGAGAAGCGAATTTGCGAGTTGGAAATGGAGCAAAGATTGCAGCTGTTGCCATCGGAACATATTTGCTAAATCTCCCAACTGGACGTGTCTTAGAATTGGATAATTGTTATTTTGTTCCTTTGTTAATAAAGAACATTGTATCTATTTCATTTTTGAATGAAAAGGATTATCATTTAACTTTTAGTAACAATTGTTGTTACATAACTTTAAATGGTGTTCTTTATGAGACCGGAACTTTGTGCAATGGTATCTACACGTTAGATTTATCCGGTGACGTTTTCAATATCGAAGTTAGCAACAAACGTGCTCGAATAGATAATCGAATAGACTCCTATATGTGGCATTGTCGTCTTGGCCATGTAAGTAAGAAACGCATGACCAAATTACACCGATGTAGAATTCTGGAATCATTTGAACCCGGTTCATTTGATACATGTGAATCATGCTTAAAAGGCAAGATGGCCAAATTACCCTTTTTCAGAAAAGGTAATCCAGTGGGAGAATTGCTTGGTCTAATACATATTGATGTATGTGGACCAATGTCAACTCTTGAACAAGGAGGCTATAGCAACTTCATTACCTTTATCGAAGATCACTCACGATTCGGGTATGTGTTCTTGATGAAACACAAATCTGAAGCTTTTGAGAAATTCAAAGTGTTCAGAAATGAAGTAGAGAAACAGCTTGGCAAAAGTATTAAGATACTTCGATCCGATCGGGGTGGTGAATACTTAAGTCAAGAGTTTCAAGATTATCATAGGGACAATGGAATATTGTCTCAATGGACTCCGCCATATACACCACAGCATAATGGTGTATCTGAGAGGCGTAACCGAACCTTGATGGACATGGTTAAATCCATGATGAATCATGCAACTCTTCCAAAATCCTTTTGGGGCTATGCACTTAAGACAGCTATTTACTTGCTAAACAGAGTCCCGACCAAGGTAGTCTCTACTACTCCATATGAGACGTGGAATAGTAAGAAACCTCACTTAACTCACCATAAGATATGGGATTGTGCTGCTTATGTGAAGCGGACTGTATCAGACAAATTAGATGCTAAGTCTGATAAATGTCTATTTATTGGATATCCTAAGGAAACAAAGGGTTACCAATTCTATCATCCCTTGGAACAAAAGGTGCTTGTTTCAAGCCATGCTGTATTTCTGGAAAAAAAATTTCTTTTACAAGAAAACAGTGGGAGTGGCATTGAACTTGATGAAGTTCAAGAAACTTCAATAGACATTACAGAGACACCTAATCTAGACCCACAACCAATAACTCATAATGATGAGCTATCAGTTGAACCTAAAATAACACCACCTCTTCGTAGGTCTGATAGGACACGCAATATTCCAGAGAGATTCGGATTTCTCATAAGTGAATCGAACGACGTGTTACTCATAAGCGATAACGAACCTATCAGTTATGAAGATGTTCTGAAAAGTTCTGAAAGGGACAAATGGCTTGAAGCCATGAAGTCGGAAATGGATTTCATATATGAAAATCAAGTATGGGACTTCGTTAACCCACCTGAAGGGATTAAGCCCATAGGGTGCAAGTGGGTTTTCAAGAAGAAAACCGACATGGAAGGTAATGTTGTTACCTTTAAGGCTAGATTAGTGGCAAAAGGATATCGTCAGAAACAAGGAATTGATTATGACGAAACTTATTCGCCAGTAGCTATGCTTAAATCCATTCGGATTCTCCTAGCCATAGCAGCTCATTGTGATTATGAGATATGGCCAATGGATGTGAAAATAGCTATCCTTAATGGAACCTGCTTGTAACGACCCGGAAAATTCTCTTAATATTTTCATAAAATATTGAGCATGTCTAGATAATTTTCCGAGGGGCCCAGAAATAATTATGTAAAATTGGGCCTAGAAATTCATGTTTTCTCATTTAAATTGAGAAAAACTAGGTACTAATGAGCTTTAAAAGGGCTCCAAAAATGGGTATTAATTAGGTAAAATTAATATAAATTAGGTAAAATTAATATAAATATAAAAGAATTTTATTTAGGAATATTGGCTTAATTATGAGTGATTTTAGGGGGATTTTCGGAATTTAAGAAATAAAAATAATAAAATAAATGAAATGAAAATAAAATAAAAATAAAGGTGCATGAGCCAAGGATTGAACCTTGGACCTCTTTTATAATCATGTAAGCCTTAACCAACTCACCTAGCAAGGAATTCTTATGAGTAATTGAAGTGGAGAATAGTTAAGAGGTAAAAGGAGGTGAAGAGTCATGGAGAGGCTCTTCATTTGCCTCCTTGATGGGTTATAATGAGAGGAGTTTTGGGAGTTACTTATTCTCTCAATCAAGTGCATTACCTCTCCTCTTCATTCCCCATTCTTGCCGAGCACCAAAGGGAGGAGTGCCTTGGAGAAAACTTCACAAGAGGTCTCATCTCTCAAGATCTCAAGTTCCTACAAGGTGACAAGGATTAGTTGTGGTCAAGAGATACCAAGTCCTCTTCCTTCTCCTCTTTCAAGGTTCAAAAAATCAAGAAAACTAAGGTAAGACTCCCTCACCTGTGGTATAATAGTTACCTATGATTTCCATGATTTTTTGGCATGATATATGGGTTAGTTTTCGGATTTAATGTTGAAGGGAAACAAAATCAAGGTTCCTATGTTCAAAGGTTTCGGCCACCATGTTTTAAATGTCTAAAAATATGTTAAAAATCATGATAATTATATTTAGTGTTCCCTTATGATGTTTAGAAGTTATGTGTAATTTTTGGGGATTTTTGGAGTACCCTAGGACACCCTAGGGTGTCGGCCAACATGAAAGAAGCAAAACCCAGAACCTTAAGTTCAAGGGTTTCGGCCACCATGTTTTAAATGTCTAGAAATATGTTAAAAATCATGATAATATTATTTTATGTTCCCTTATGATGTTTAGAGGTTAAGTGTAATTATTGGGGATTTTTGGAGTACACTAGGACACCCTAGGGTCTCGGCCAACATGAAAGAAGCAAAACCCAGAACCTTAAGTTCAAGGGTTTCGGCCACCATGTTTTAAATGTCTAAAAATATGTTAGAAATCATGATAATATTATTTGATGTTCCCTAATGATGTTTAGAAGTTAATTGTAATTTTTGGGGATTTTTGGAGTACCCTAGGGCACCCTAGGGTCTCGGCCAACATGAAAGAAGCAAAACCCAGAACCTTAAGTTCAAGTGTTTCGGCCACCATGTTTTAAATGTCTAGAAATATGTTAAAAATCATGATAATGTTATTTTATGTTCCCTTATTATGTTTAGAAGTTAAGTGTAATTTTTGGGAATTTTTGGAGTACCCTAGGACACTCTAGGGTTTCGGCCAACATGAAAGGGACAAAACCAAGGTCCCTATGTTTATGGGTTTCGGCCACCATGATTTAAATGTCTATAAATATGTTAAAAATCATGATAATGTTATTTAATGCGCCCTGATGATGTTTAGAATTTAAGTATAAATTTTGGGAATTTTTGGAGCACCCTAGAGGCCCATATGGTTCGGCCAACCCCAAGGACCCAAGGGTTAGGGTTGAGTCTTTAACTTCAAGCATATGTTTATGTATTGCCATGATATAAGGATGAAGGATGGTGATTGTGTGAATTATCACATGGCCTTGGGACTCCATAAGTTTCGGCCAATAAGGGTTAATAGGATAAGAGTTAAGATTTATTCCATGTAAGGGTCCCAATGACCCTATGGTAAGATGTGATTTATGTTTATGAATGATATGCTATGTTATGAATGATATGCCATGCTTACGAATGATATGCCATGTTTATGAATGATATGCCATTGTTATACATGATATGCTATGTTATGAATGATATGCCATGTATACGAATGCATGCTATGCTCTATGAATGATGTGTACATACACCATGTCTATGAATGAAAATGATGAATGACAAGTATGATGAATGAAAGAATGATGCTTATGCCTTTAAGGCATAAATATGCTAAACGGCACGGTCGATGGTCGACGGTACGACGGTCGAGAGGACCGGTAAATGAGCCGGTAGACGGGCCGAGCCGTAACAAGTTATGCTATGATAAGTATGCCATGAATGACTTATGAATGATGAAACATGAAAAGTATTTTACTTTATGTATGGGCTTGTACCGGACCGAAGTATGGGTCCAAGGGATGGGCACCTTAAGAACGCCCCGGTTATGGACTACCGCAGCTGTCCACGGTTCTGGCACTACCGTAGCTGTGCAACAGGGATGGGCTCCTTAAGAAGCGCCTCGGTTCGGGGACTACCGATTATGCTGTCCTTACCCTAGTAGGTCGGGGCTAGCTACCTCGGATTTACTAGGGATGCACGCTATGATGTATGTATGTGGTACAAGCCGGGGACCCCAAATGATGTTATGATGATTATGTTTAAGAAATGAAAAGTATGTTTTTAAAAGATTAAGCATCCTTATGATATATATGCATTGCCCATGCATTCATTATGGAAAAGTATGTTTATGAAAAGTATGCTCATGAAAAGTATGATTTTAAACTAAGCATCCATATATGTATATGCATTCCACTCAAGCCTCCATTCATGTTATGCATTATGCTATGATGATAAGATTTTATGCTTACGTTTCATGTTAAGAAGTATGCATGAGAATGAATGATCTATGCCATGATTATGTTAGGAAGATGTTTATATGCTATGATAGGTATTATGCCATGCTGCCATGTTTATGATTTATGCCATGAAAGATGCCATGCTACTATGTTTATGATTTATGCCATGAAAGATGCCATGCTACTATGTTTATGATTTATGCCATGAAAGATGCCATGCTACTATGTTTATGATTTATGCCATGAAAGATGCCATGCTACTATGTTTATGATGTATGCCATGAATTATGCCATGCTTAGAATGTTTACCATGTTTATGTGCATGCCATGCTAAAGTGATTTAAGATGTTATGTTTTAAGTAGAGCATCCAGTATGTTAAAGTTCATGTGCTCATTATGAGATGATGAACGATGAATGGTTTTTGTGAGTAGGAAAGAGTCTTACTAAGCCTGTGTGCTTATAGTCTTCTTTCCTTATACCGCAGATCATGCAAGGGGATAACGAGGAAGCAGCAGGAGGGCCTGAAGTATGTGTGTGTTGGTGACTTGGCCCATGAAATCGAATGTGTTAACCGTTTATGCTAAGAACTTTATTTTTGCTACCTATATGCTCGAATAGTGACTTATGGAACTTTATGATAAGATGTTCAGTATGATATGATATGAACCTTATGGTATGATGTTAAGCATGTTATGATATGATGTTAAGCATGATGTTCATATGTGAAGTTCCATGTCATTATACTAGGGATGGTAGTAGGGGCATGTATATGTAGGGCTTAAGTTATTCCGCTGCAGTATGATGTTACATGCCTTAAGTATGTTAGCGTAACGCCGCTTTAGGGAAAAAAAAAAGCGGGCGTTACAGGTTGGTATCAGAGCCGTTACCATCTCACTACACACACATCAAGCCCTCTCCTGCAGCTTCCAAGTAAGTACCTCTATGTATACCTTATGTTCTTTTATGATGTTCTTTTATGATTCAAGAATATGTAAGTATGGATGATATTTTAGGATTCTAGAAAATGTAAGTATGGATGATACCCTATGATTTTAGAATATGCAAGTATGGATGATACCCTATGATTTTAGAATATGCAAGTATGGATGATACCTTATGATTCAAGAATATGTGAGTTTGGATGATATTTTATGATTCTAGAATATGCAAGTATGAAGGATATATTTTAGGATAGCAAGTACTTTTAGGATATGCAAGTATGAACGAGGGTTATGATGAAAAGTACTTGATATGTAACTATGAACAATGCTTTACTTTAAATTTTTTTATGAAACCAAATACTTGTGAGATTGATATATGGGTAGGAATAGCAATCACTTATAGTAGCCTTACTTGTATTTTATATGTGAATGATAGAGAGCGAGGGTGATCCGTAGAGATTTAACTTGAGTAGCTGCAGTCAGGTGGAATAAGTATAGTAAGTGATTGAGTGGTGGCAAAACGGAGTAAATCGGAAAAGAAGAGCAAGTAGATGTGAGAGGAGGGATGTGTAAAGTAATGAGAACATTATCTGTATGAGTGTTATGACTGTTTGGAGTTATGAAAAGTTGTGGACCAAAGCAAGTTGGTACTACTGATAAAAGGTGTATGCTAATATTTAGTGATGAGCATAGAAGTGAAGAAAGGATGGTGCTTTATTTGGGGAGACTCATTAACTGTAGTATTAAGGGAGTATAGTATTTGGTATAGGTATTCTAAGAGATTGTAGTGGATATGAAATGAGGACTTAGAGATGTATATCTATTAGGAATAGATTAGTGTGTTAAGTTATTTAAATTTTCAAGCAGATATATATATAGTAGTAGCCATAGGGTAATATTCTTGATACAGGAAAGAAAGAGAGTAAGAACTAGATATGCAAAAGAAGGCGTGATAGGGATCAGCGAATAGGACCTTAGCTATAACTCTATATGAAGGAACTAGAGGTTAGTGTTATCAGGGCAAGAATGTAGTAAGAACTTCCTTTCAAGCAAACCTACTAGGTGAAACGATCTAATAAGGTATGGATTTTGGAGAAGATCGATATAGGGATATTTTATAAATTCTTGATAGAGAAGTAAAATACGGAGATCATAAGAATATGATTTTTGTGGTTAGAGTGGAGAAAGCATGGCTGATAAATGAGAAAAAGGTATTTGGATACGTGAAAGAAGACTATGGAAAGATATAACAGAAAGTTAAAAGGTTAGTATAATATGTGGTTAAATTATGATAGTAACAGTTCATGAGAACAGTAAAGAATGGACAGTAAAGTAATTTGGATTGAGCGAAAACAATGAAATGAATACTCCAAATCATCTTTCTTACAAGTGTAAGTGGTATTTTCTTTTAGATTCTGATGGGTAGAGTTAGGCAATGAACATTTAATATAATTTATTAGTAAGTGAAATATAATCAGAATTCTTATCGTGTCCTAATAAAAGAGAATCATATAATACTAATCGTAATTTTCGTTTAGTTTAATACAGATAAAAGATGTATGTGAGAAGCAGAGACTTGGAAATCAATCCCAATTGAGAAGAGCTTCGGAGTAATAAGTTGGGGCATAGATGATAAATTGGTGCATAGTAAGTGAAAGTTAGAGTCTTGTTTGAAGTAGCAAATTAACAAGGAATACGTTAAATTATACTCTTTCGTGTATAACTTAAGAGTAGACAAAATTTTGACAATAAGTAATAGAAACAGCGATAAACAATTAGAGCTAGAAAAAAAAAAGATGTTTGAGAGTAAATCATAGTTATCTATTAGAAGCACCTAAGTGTAGAAATGTAGCATAATGAATAGAATGATATGAGAGAGAGGGAGAACTTCTTAATCTCTTGATTAAATTTGTAACGCCCCAAAATTCTCATTTTTAGTTCTTAAAGTCCTTAGAATTATTTAAAAATGGTTTAGAAATATTCTAGATATTTTTAGGAATTTTTAGAATATTTTTATGGAATTTTTCGAGTCCGTTTGGTATTTTTGGAAAAAGAAAATAAAAAAAAAGGGGGAAAAACCAAAAACCACTTAAGGGCAGCCGGTGGTTCGAACCCGCGACCAGTGCAAGACAAAGCAAGCGCGCAAACCAGCTGGGCTAGGGTATCAAGCACAACAAGGGATGGAGAGAAGGATATTTAAGGGGCAGTTAGGTCGATCCGCCCCATAGGTATAAATAGGTTATTAAAGAGAGAAGTTTTATTTTCTCTCAAACCCTCTCCCTCTCCCAAGGTTGCGCCGACCCCTCTCCCTCTCCTCTCTTGTGCGCACGCCACATCAAGGCCAAGAGGGCCGGCCAAGACTCTTCTCCAAGAGATAATTCTATATTCGCGATCCCCGCGGCGAGAGGAACGCGTAGACGTGAAGAATTCTCCGAGATCTCAAGTTTCTCTCGAGTCCTAGACGTCAATCTTGGTTGTAAGTCCAAGATATCAATGTAAGTACTGCTCACCTGCAGTAAGAGGCGGTTTTTTCGCGAGAATTTCCTTTAAAAGTTTTTAGAAGAGATATTTCCTTTTTGTTTGAGTTTTTGCATGTGATCTTAGTTCATTATATGCTTATATATGTTGATTAATACCCTATGTGAGTTTAGGGTCCAAGAAAAGCTATGAGAAAAGAAAAGAAAAGATAATGATAAGAAAAGAAAAGGCCAAGGCCTTAAGAAATCCCCAAAAGTCAAGACTTAGGGATTTTAGCACGCAAGGTGCTCCAGAAAATGCCAAGGCATTTACAGATAAGAAAGAAAAGAAAGAAAAGCTATTTTATTTTATAAGGCCAGTACCCGGCATCCAAGGGCGTCGTTAAAGAAATCTAGGTGTCCAATTCCAAGGTCTTGGCCCTGGTAGACCAAGGTCTGCTCTATTAGGATTGGTGGCTCGCTACCCCAACCTTTTAGGGAACGCGCATATGAGATGGTACTTACGTCTTCAGTGGATCCAAGTGATTATTATTTTCAAGTATATGCTTTAGCAAAGTTTCGAAAGTTAAGAAAGTTTTCAAAAAAAAAGAGTTAAAGAATAGCTAAAGTATCAAGTTGAGCCAAGAAAAGTAAATTGAGATTTATTATTGCTTGAGTATGCATGTTTTGAGTTATACATGTTCTTAGTTTTCTTTCAAGCATATTTGTATCTCATATGATTTTCAGTTTGATCTAGAAGCATGTTTGCACATTTCGAGATTTTGTGAGCTAGATAGTACTTACTAAGCTTTTTGCTTACTAGTTGCATTTCCTCTTATTGCAGATAAAGGTAAAGGCAAGCAATTCTGAAGGAAGGCGACGAGGCGGTGCTGAGAAAAGTGTGTGTGGTGGCTGATTATGGAGAGATCTTTGGCACAAGACAATTTAGTTATTTAATTCACAATGTTATAGTTCATTTGAATTTCAAGTTTTTGTTTTATGGAGTTTAGCGAACATTTAAGTTTTGGACAGTTTTACATGCTCAATTTCTTAGAGTAAAGATTTCATGCCATTTCATTTAGCTTATATATTCTTATGCTTGCATTGGATGAGTGGAAATGTGAGTAGATGAAGATATTGATACTTTGTTAGGAAAATAGACACATGTGCCAAGATAGTATCAAATTCTCTTTGAATTAAGTTTTATTGCTTATAAATGTTTAGAAAAGTTGCATTCACATTTCATAATGCTTTAGCAAGGTCATAGAGCATGTATTTGGTGTTATGAATGTATAGAAGTCAAGATTGGTACAAACTTTAGTGTTAAAGTTCATATAACTTGTATAGTTTATTTTCTTCCGCAAAAGTCCAAATTTCAAGTTTATGGATTCGTTTTGATTGGCTAAGCTCATTAGAAAACTGACATAGAATATAGAAATGGTGTCATAGTTTTATATGGCTCGAAAATACATGATTAGTGGACCTTTGAAGCAAGTGCCGATACCTGAAAATTCAGATTTCAGGCTATCAGTCGACTGATACAGTATCAGTCGACTGATACCCGAAAACTGAGTTGGGTGAGGCCGGTTTCAAAAAGTACCATTTTACGAGTTTTCGAGATAGTAAGTGTGATATGTTAATATGCATGATTGCTTAAGTTAGAATATGATTGTTAGATGAATTTAAAAGTTTAAAAAAAAAAGATTTCCGCATTTTTAGTCATGTATCAAAAGTAGAGAAGTAGAGAGAAGTAACGATCCGTCTGAAGGTAGAGAAGGCGGGTCGCTACAAAATTGCTTGGAATTCAAGGCTTGTCTTGGTTCCTTTATATAGTAGCCTCTCCATTGCCAAGTCTCCCTTTTAACGAAATTAACGGAATAAATTTTCATAAGAAATTTATCTTATAAATTTTCTTATGAATTATTCTATTATACCAAGTTTTATTATAACTAACTTTATAATAAAACAAATACATCTCTCCTTTTAATTATGGAATAAAATTTGTATAAAATTTTCTTATCATGGAAAAATCAATTCATAATTGATTTTATAAATTAAAATTAAACCAATTCATGGTTCATTTTAATTTCCATAAAAAGAATAAATTTCTACAATTTTCTTTATATAAATCTCTTTATATAAATTAATTTATTTATCCATAATTTTATAAAACAAATCGCACTTGATTTATTTTATAATTTAAACCAAATAAATTGGTTTCTCTCCATGTGGTAGCCGGCCAAACCAAGGAGGGTGGGCACCCTCTTTGGCCGGCCACATCAAGCCAAACCCTCGCGAATTAAACTCATTTAATTCGCCCAATAAGCCTTCAAAAGACTTAGCCATTTTAAGCTTCCCATGCACCTCTGATAAATTCAGATTCAACTTATTTCTCTTGATTGGAAAATCTAATTTTCAAGTCATTTTAAATCCCTTGGATTACTCGTAGTGCGTGTGACTAAATAGGCTTTCGATTTATGTTGGTCGTCTATAATTCATCAATTATAGAACGATCATGAGTGACACCTAGTAGTACATCATGATCCCCAATTAATCGAAAGATCAACGGTTGACCTTAGAAATTATTCTGAAATACTTCAGCAGCTCTAATGAATCGTGCCTCATTCCCTTCACCATCTTATACCCACTTGGTTCAAGACATGGTCTGTGTGAGTCAGTCCCCACTAGGCTGACTACGTCACACCTAGCCCAAGTAACGTTCTCTCGTCCTTTGGATTTCTAATTACTCTCATGTTTTTAAGAGACTCATACTCTAAACATGTCCTGCTCTTGCTAGAGGCTTTGAGTAACAATCCGACGATAGGCCTTGGGAATACATATCCTCGCAAGGAGTGGTGAATCCTTTGTAGGCTGTTCAAACATCTTCGGGCACTTCGGCTTATACCCAACTATCCTGGGTCCACACCTCCTTGGAGATGCTTGCCTAAGATATTAAAGTATAAGTCTCCATGACCAAGATGACTTGAACACCGCAAGTCAAAGGAACATCGCACTTAAGCTGCAGTAAGAACTTCACTGACATGTCTATATATAGATTACCATATGAAGTTTTACAGCCAGTCACTCCAATGAACTAGTTCCCTTAACTAGCATTCATGTTTATCTCCGGACATCCCAATGTCACCAGCCAGTGAGAATCAGCTGATTAGAGAATAACCCATGCTAGTCTCAACAAAATTGACAGTGTCCGTATTTATCAATTCATCGACTAGGGATATTTTCAATACTTCACAATTGCACATGTAGAGATAATCATTAGTTGTGATTCCATCACAAATTCTCTCATGCTGTGAATTGTATTGCGGACATTCAGTAAATGAGTTTAAGATCCCAATCAAATACACAAACATGTATACTCAAATAGTGAATTTTCATTTATTAAAGTAAATGATTACAATCATAAGGCGATTGTCTTAGGACACTTCTCTCATATTACTATCAAAGACGAGAGGATTTGCATGAATAAGATTCCTTATGCATTCACGATAAGATCTATCATGTATGCTATGTTATGTACTAGGCCCGATGTATCGTATGCTCTGAGCGTCACGAGCAGATACCAGTCTGATCCAGGAATGGATCATTGGGCGGCTGTCAAGACAATCCTTAAGTACTAGAGAAGAACTGAGGATGTGTTCCTAATATATGGAGAAGGAGATATGGTAATACGTGGGTATATAGATGCCAGTTTCCAGACAGATAAGGATGACTCCAAATCTCAGTCTGGATACGTATTTACTTTGAATGGAGGTGCAATAAGTTGGAAGAGTTCCAAGCAAGACACTGTAGTGAATTCTACCACGGAAGCGGAATATATTGCGACTTCGGAAGCAGCAAAAGAAGTAGTCTAGATCAAGAAGTTTGTCTCAGAACTTGGTGTGGTTCCAACCATTGATGAAGCAATACCGGTTTACTGAGACAATAATGGAGCTATTGCACAAGCAAAGGAACCAAGGTCTCATCAGCGATCCAAACACGTGCTTCGCCGTTATCATCTGATCAGAGAGATTATAAGTAGGAATGATATACAAATTGAGAAAATTCCCACTGAAAGGATTTTAGCGGATCCTTTAACTAAGGCCTTGCCTCAAAGCAAGTTTGAGGGTCATGTTAGAGCCTGTGGTATTGGATACCGTAGCGATTGGCATTAGGCCAAGTGGGAATTTGTTAGTAATATGAGAGAAGTGTCCTAAGGCAATCGCCTTATGATTGTAATCATTTACTTTAATAAATGAATATTCACTATTTGAGTATACATGTTCGTGTATTTGATTGAGATCATAAACTCATTTACTGAATATCCGCAATACAATTCACAGCATGAGAGAATTAGTGATGAATTCACAACTAGTGATTATCTCTACATGTGCAATTGTGAAATATTGAAATTGTCCCTAGTCAATGAATTGATAAATACGGACACTATCAATTCTGTTGAGACTAGCATGGGTTATTCTCTAATCAGCTGATTCTCACTAGCTGGTGACATTGGGATGTCCGGAGATAAACATGAATGCTAGTTAAGGGAACTAGTTCATTGGAGTGACTAGCTGTAAAACTTCATATGGTAATCTACATATAGATATGTCAATGAAGTTCTTACTGCTGCTTAAGTGCGATGTTCCTTTGACTTGCGGTGTTCAAGTCATCTTGGTCATGAAGACTTATACTTTGACATCTTAAGCAAGAATCTCAAGGAGGTGTGGACCCAGGATGATTGGGTATAAGCCGAAGTGCCCGAAGATGTTTGAACAACCTACAAAGGATTCACCACTCCTTGGCAGGAGATGTATACCCAAGGCCTATCATCGGATTATTACTCGAAGCCTCTGGCCAGAGCATCACATGATCAGAGTATAAATATCTCAGATACATGAGAGTAATTTGAATCCGTTGGATGAGAAAGACATTACTTGGGCTAGGTGTGACGTAGTCAGCCTAGTGGGGACTGACACACATAGACCGTGTCCTGAACCAAGTGGGTATAAGATGGTGAAGGGAATGAGGCATGATTCATTAAAGCTGCTGAAGGGTTTCAGAATTATTTTTGAGGTAAACCGTTGATCTGTCGATTAATTGGGGATCATGATGTACTACTAGGTGACACTCATGATCATTCTATAATTGGTTGATTATAGACGACCAACATAAATCGAAAGCCTATTTAGTCACATGCACTACGAGTGATCCGAGGGATTTAAAACGAGTTGAAAATTGAATTTTCCGATCAAGAGAGATAAGTCGAATCTGAATTTTTCAGAGACGCATCGGAAGTATAAAATGGCTAAGTCTTTTGAAGACATATTGGACGAATTAAATGAGTTTAATTCGTGAGGTCATGGCTTGGGTTTGGCCGGCCAAAGAGGGTCCCCACCCTCTTTGTTTGGCCGGCCACATTAAAAGGGGAGAATCAAATTGTTTGGTTCAAATTCTAAAATAAACCGCGCATGGTTTGTTTTATAAAATTATGGATAAAGAAATTTATATAAAGAAATTTATATAAAGAGATTTATTTTTCATGGAAATTAAAATGAACCTTGGATTGGTTTATTTTATTTTATAAAATCAATAATGGATTGATTTACCATGATAAAGAAATTTATATAAAGAAATTTCTTTCCATAATAAAAGGGGAGACATGGTTGTTTTTATTATAAATTAAGTTATAATAAAAACTTAACATAATGGAATAATTCATAGAAAAATTTATAAGATAAATTTCTTATGAAAATTTATTCCGTTAAAAGGAGATTTGGCGATTGAGAGGCTACTATATAAAGGAACCAAGGCAAGGCTTGGATAGAATCTAAGAGATCAAGGATTCTTGCCTAGCCTCTCTCCCTCTCCTTCTCTCCCTCTCCCTCCTCTAGTGGCGCCGGCCCTAGAGGCCCTCCCTTTGGTTGCCGTGAGCTTGCTCCACCGAGAAGTTGCCGAAGAAGAAGAAGAAGCGGGCGCAACTCCTTCCTTCCTCCCGGAATCTTGATTCCGTTCTTCGTTTGGTGGTTAGTTTTCCCATCTCTCTCTTGGTATTCTTGTCGTACCTTTGGAGAATCTAGTAGTTCTTGTCGGCACAAAACTCGTGGCTTTGCGAAGTCATCCCGAAGAAAATTCGGCGTGGACGCGAATAGAGGCGGAGCTTCCAAGGGACGCTTACGGTTAGATCTCGTCCCTTACTTCGAGTTACACAAGGTATCAAGTAAATTAGTTTACTTTCTGCAAAATATTAATTTATGATCATGTCTACACAATATAAGGTTGCATGCTTAGATGTGTGGTTAAATAATTTATGAAATTATTTATGCTAAACCTTCCGCTGCACGTAATTAAATTTAAAATTATGAACCCGTATTCATGTCAATATGCACTCGGTCCCAACATATAGTAGTAGCAATAGAGTAATATTCCTGATATAAGAAAGAGAGAGGGTGAGAACTAGATATGCAAAAGAAGGAGTGATAGAGATCAACGAATAGGACCTTAGCTATAACTCTGTATGAAGGAACTAGATGTTAATATTATCAGAGGCAATAATGTAGTAAGAACTTTAGGTCAAGCAAACTTACTAGGTGAAACGATCTAATAAAGTATAGATTTTGAAAAAGATTGATACAGGAATATTTTATAAATTCTTGTCAGAAAATAAGGAGATTAGAGATGTAATAGTAGATCTAGTAAGAAAAGAAGTAGTATTAAGAGAAGAAGAACTAATAATAGAATAGGAGTGTAATTCAGGTAAAGATTAAATAGAAAAACATGAAGAAGTATAGAGAATATGATTAAGCATTGTGAAGTATGTAGATTGAGAACGATAAGAGTAGAATATGATGTAAAGCTCAGTAGAGTATGAGAAGGAAAGGCAGAAAGTGTTTAAAAAAAAACACAAAGAGAACAGATAAAAGATGATGAAGTAATAAGTAGAAAAATGATTAAGATTAAAAGATAACTGAGAGAGAGTAATTGGATAAATATTTTTATGGCTGGAGAAGTAGGTGTTGCTGAGAATAGAGCATCAATAATGACAACAAAGAAATGATATGTGACCTTAGTGGAAGATATAAATAAAGAGTTGAGTAGGCTAGATGAAAAAAAAATTATGATGAGGATTAATGCTGATGAATAACTAAATATGTTGTAGTGAAGTAATTAAGATAAGTAAAATAGATCCGAAGCGAAGACTGCGATAAGTATGTTAAAACCAGAATAGAGTCTTAAATGCATTTGTAGAGGAATAATGGTTAGTTAACAAAATGAAGTGTTGATTGATCTAAGTAAAAAATGGTTAAAGATAGAGTGATGAGAGAAATTATAATGAAGAAGAGATGTGAATTATGAGAATCTATTAATATGTGAAAGCTTAATTTTAAGTTCGAGGACGAGATGAGACGCAAGTACCCAGAGCTATTTTAAGTTCGAGGACAAACTTTCACGAGGTATGGGGGATTGTAACGACCCGTAAAATCCTCTCAATATTTTTCTTTAAAATATTGATCATGCCTAGAGAGATTCTCAAGGAACATAGGGATACTAGTAGGAACCTTAGCATGATTATCCATGATTTTCTATATGGAATAGGAAGCTAAGTACTAATGGGCCTTACATGAGCTTTTCTAGTACCATGGTTATTAGTGGATCTTAGGTAGAATTTAATATAAATAGAAATGGGTTTCAATTAGGAATATTAGCATGGCTATTGGTAGACCTTAGGGGGCATTGCCGAAAATAAAAGAAAAAAATAAAATAAAATAAAAAATAAAAAATAAAGTGTATACACAAAGGATTGAACTTTGGACCTAGTGTAACACCATGCATGCACTAACCAATTCACCTAGCAAGGGAGTGCTAGTAGAGAATGAAGTGGATTTTAGTTAAAGCTTAAGGAAGTGAAGAGTCACCATGTGAAGAAGATGAAAAGGCACTTGTGAAGAGACAAAAGGGCATTATAATAGATCTATTCTTCCTCCTTCCTCCACCCCCACCGAAATCCCATCTACCTCTTCCTCCTTCTTCTTGCCGAAAATCACCAAGGGGATTCTCCCTTGGAAAAGCTTCACAAGAAGACTCCATCTTGAAGATCCAAGGCTTTCTACAAGGCTACAAGGGCTAAGGAGAGTTCTAGGATCAAGAAGGTTTTCTTTTGTTTATATATTCAAGGTTTATAACCAAGAAAAAGAAAGGTAAGACCCCTCACCTGTGGTATAATTGTTTCTTTGATGGTTATCAAGATTTGGACTTTTGTTTAAGATTTAAGTTGAGAAAATCATGTGGTAGGGCCTTTAGGGTTTCAGCCAAGGCTTGAAAGGGGGCTTAGGGATGATGTAAACTCTTATTCATGCTCCTTAATGTTTTATTATGATATGTAAGGTATAGATTATGATTTAGGGAAAGTTTGTGGCACCCTAAAGTCCTTTAGGGTTTCGGCCACCCTCCATGTCCCATGGTTAGGTTTAAATTCAACCCTTCAAGCATGTTTATATGTTTCCTCTATGATCTAATGGATATTAATTGTGTGTTATATGAAATTTTTTCCCATGGAATTATAACCTTTAGGGTTTCGGCCAAGAGCATTTCTAGGGCAAGGAAATTAGGGTTAGCTCCAATTATGGGGTTTAATGGCTCCCTATGGTTTTGTATGTAATGTATGGGTTTTCTTTTACTCATGGAACCTTTCATGTTGATTGAATGATGGAGCCATCTTTTATGGAACTTTCGGCCAACCTTGTAATTTAGGGTTTGGGTTGGGTTAGGTTTTCAATGATACTTGTTATGGTTTACTAGGATGTATGTATATGATTAAGTATGTTGTAAGAATTTTTTTGTGACCCAAAACCCTAGCTTCATGTAAGATGTGTCATGACTTTGTATGTTAGGTCATGTGCTATGATTATTCATAAATGTTTAGACCATGTGCCATGAACCTAAGGAATATGTATCATGTATTAAAAGATCTATGCATGTTTTCCTATGTACCATGATCATGCAAGCTTTATGAATTAAGATGCTAATTATATATGTATGCCATGTTTTATGAATGATATGTATGTGTGCCATGCCTTATGAATGATATGTACGTATGTCATGTTTAAGAATGAAGATGATGAATGAAAATGATGATCATGGCTCTTAGACAAAATGATGAATGCATGACATACCTTATGAATGAAGATAATGAATGATGATGAATGTTCATGCCTTTAAGGCATCATGATGTTAAGTATGAATGATGAAATGTTAAGTATTTTTATGTCATGCTAAGGGATGGCCACCTTAAGAACACCTCGGTTCTGGACTACCATAGCTGTCCACGGTTCTGGAACTACCGCAGCTGTTCATATTCTTATGTCAAGTTTCATGAAACAAGATTATGTTTATGCTAAGAATGTTCTATGAATGATGAAGCATGTGAAGTATTTTATTTTTATGAATGAGCTTGTACCGGACCGAAGTAAGGGTCCAAGGGATGGGCACCTTAAGAACGCCCCGGTTCTGGACTACCGAAGCTGTCCACGGTTCAGGGACTACCGAAGCTGTCCAACAGGGATGGACACCTTAAGAACGCCTCGGTTCTAGGACTACCGTAGCTGTTCTTACCCTAGTAGGTCGAGATTAGCTACCTCGTATTTACTTAGGGATGCGCGCATATGATGTATGTATGTGGTACAAGCCGGGGACCCTTATGATATTATGATTATGTTTAAGTATTTATAACTATGGTTTTCAAATTAAGCATCCTTATGATACATGCATTGACTCATGCATCCATTAATGTTATGCATTACGCCATGATAAGTATGTTTATGTTTATGATTCATGTTAAGAATGATGTCATGATAAGCATCTTTATGTTTATGCTCATGTTAAGAATGATGCCATGATAAGTATGTTTATGTTTATCATTCATGTTAAGAATGATGTCATGATAAGTATGTTTATGTTTATGCTCATGTTAAGAATGATGTCATGATAAGTATGTTTATGTTTATGATTCATGTTAAGAATGATGTCATGATAAGTATGTTTATGTTTATGTTCATGTTAAGAATGATGCCATGATAAGTATGTTTATGTTTATGTTCATGTTAAGAATGATGCCATGATAAGTATGTTTATGTTTATATTCATGTCAAGAATTATGCCATGATAAGTATGGTTTAAGCATTATGTTTATGTTTATGTGTCGTATGGATTTTCGTGAGTAGGAAAGGGTCTTACTAAGCCTATGTGCTTATAGTCTTATTTTTCATATACCGCTGATCAAGCAAGAGGTTATTATGTGGAGCAGCAGGAGGGGCAATAGTGTGTGTGTGTGGCAGTGACATGGCAGAAAGAAAAGTTTTAAGATTATACTTTGTCGCATGTTCTACATTTTGCAAGTCTTATGCTTAGGATGGTTTTGTCAAGAAAAATATACACTTGCTACTTATGTTGCCTAATGGATGACTCATGTGATTTTATGTCATGATGCTAAGTATGATGTTAATACGGTAAGATCCCACATTACCATGTTTGGGAAGAATGGTTAAGACATGTATTCATGATTCAAGAGTTAGCTGCATGAATGTATAAAGTTTTTAAATGTTTTTGCTGCATTACGATGTTCCCATGTTAATGTATGATAGCCTAACGCCGTCTTTCGCCACACCGTAAGGTGTGGGAAAAAGGCGGGCGTTACATTTGAAGCCTTGGGGTCGAGAGGCTATTTATAGCCTCCTGGGGCGCCCTGGACGTTGGGGGCGCCCCCCCCCCCCCCCCCCCGTGTCAGCTGATCCGAGCAAGTCTCGGTCAGCCCTTATCCCACTCGAATAGGGCTGAGAGTTGACTGTGGGGGCGCCCGGGACGCTGGGGGTGCCCGGGTTGACTCGATCCGCGGGCTTCTCGCTGGCTTGATTCTATCCGCTTCGTTAGCTTGAGCCCGGGGCGCCCGAGGCATCCGGGGCGTTCGGGAGCACGGGGGTTCCTGGGAGCATGGGGGTGCCCCGCCCAGTGAGATTCTGAAGCATACTTTTGCTGAACTCATGTTTGGCTTGTACTTAGGGCGCTCGGGTCCTTCCGGGCACCCAACCCAGCTGCTGCCTCACTCCTTTGAGGCTTTCTGAGCTGCAGACACTCGTTCCTTCGATCCTGCATCCAGGGTTAGTACCAAACAAGATAGAGCAAATATGTTAGTGAGTCTTACAGTCGTAGCTGTCTTGGTTCTGACTTTGGGTCTCCAAAATGGAGTCCTAGGTCAAACCGATGCCTACTATTCCCTCAACGGGGAACGCGTCCTCACCTACTCCTCTCAGGAGAATTTACCTGATGCCAACCGGCTCCTCCGGTTGGACTTTTGCCCTGCAGTCCTTTGCCAGGTGCCTAGCTGTCCTTCGCCAGGTCTTCAGTACCAAGCAGTCCTTCGCCTGGTGCCTAGCATTCCTTCGCTAGGTCTTCCGCTCCTAGCAGCCCTTCGCTGGGTCTTTGGTTCACCGCAGTCCTTCGCCTGGTGCCCAGCAGTCCTTCGCTAGGTCTTCGTCTCCTAGCAGCCCTTGGCTAGGTGCCCAGCAGCTCTTCGGTGGGTCTTCGATTCCAGGCAGTCCTTCGCCTGGTGCCTAGCAATCCTTCGCTAGGACTTTCAATCTACACACTCAAGTAGCATGTTAGATAAACATAACATCTTAACCTTTGAACCCTTTTGCTTTATCAAAACACAGGTTCGACTTGGGTGCTGTCTGCACCAACAGGAACGTCCCCTCTTAATTCTTCAAGAACTAGTCTACTCATGGTCTTATAGTTCATCACATAGTCTTATTCTAAGAATATGACATTCGTGCTAACAATTACCTTCTGATCCTTAGGACTATAGAATAGACCACCTTTTGTCCATATAGAACAGACACACTTCTATACGAGATTCCAACTTATCAGTATCTCCCTTCAGCACATGTGCTGAACTACCCCAAATCTGAATATGTCTTAGACTAGGCTTTCACCTAGTCCACATTTCTATGGGTGTAGAGAGTACTGACCTAGATGCTATCAAGTATGTACGCTACCATTTCCGGAGCATATCCCCAGAACGAATCCGGCAACTCGGAGTAGCTTATCATTATCCCAACTATCACCATAAGAGTTCTTTTCTTTCTTTCTGTTGCACCGTTCTGTTGGGGCGTACCGGGTACAGTCAATTGGGATTGACTCCCAACCTCTGATATGTAAGTCCTAAACCTCTCCGAAGAGGTACTTGCCACCATGATCTAATCGTAGAGTCGTGATACTTTTACCTTGTTGTTTCTCCACATCAGACTTGAACTCTTTGAATTTATCATAGTATTCAGACTTGCGGTACATCAAGTAAATGGACATATACCTTGAATGATCATCCACAAAATAGACGAAGCATTCAATGCTACCTCTATCCTGGATAGACTAAGGACATACGCAAATCAAAATGAACCAATTCTAACATACCTTTGGCTCTATACCCCATGGCCCTGAAGAGCCTCTTGGTGATCTTACCTTCCAAGCAAGATTCAAAGGTTTAGGAAGTCTTCCACCACCAATGAACCCAAGGGCCCATTGGCTATCAATATTTGAATCCTACTAAGGTTAATAAGACCAAGCCTTAGATGTCAAAGATATGTTTGGTTCATCTTGGAAAGAACCTTTCACTTATTTTGGTTAGATGATGAGCTATTAACTACTATTTGCATCGTGGGAGATTTTGGTTCTAAAATGCACAAATTGTTTATCCATGTTCCTAAACAGATAATCTTTCTATTCCACTTTTCATAATAAAAAGTAATAGAATATCCATTTATTTCAGAAACTGAACTAGGGTTCTTTCTAAAAAATAGGTACATAAAAGCAATCTTCTTAAAACCAAAATTTTATTTTCCTATCTAATGACAAAGAATTAACTAACTCCCTCTCCAATAGTAGTCATCTCAGTAGCATATCCCATGTAGACGGTAATCTCTTCATCAATTAGTCGTTGGACTTGCTAGAACCCCTGCAAAGAATTGCAGACATGATTAGTGTCGTCCGTATCAACACACCAGGTACCAGTAGATAACACCGCTAAACATGTTACAACGACAAAAGTGTTAGGATGTATACTAAAAGCATTGCCTTTTGGTTAAGGATACATCTACATTTTAAAGAGAATCAGAAATCACACAGTGCATGTTCAGGTTTATGTTTATATTGGTATGTGCACTAAACGTCTAATGGTTGGCATTGTAGATAACATGGTGCGTGGTGACGCACAGAACATCATGTTATCAGGTTCCTTACCGAAGCATAAGAAAGTGTCTCACAATCGAGATGGAGTTGGACAAACCAATCGGAATGGTTGTAGTGTAATCAGGAGTGGTTTATCTTAAGCATAGGATTACACTAGTGTACTTTGTGTACATTGAGTATGATCAAAAGGGAGCTCATCCAATTTTTGTACTGACCTAGTAAATTGGATTAGACCTCGGATGCTATTATGGAGTACGATCTCTGAATCCCGAAATAATGGCGGGCATATATTATTAATTATTGTTTCTTTAATTTACCAATGGGAGAGATCTATTTTGTTAGATCGACAGACCCGGTAAGTTAGGAAATAATATTAATAATATGATGTGTCGTTGAATTATTGACGGAATCCGTGTCCTGGTGAGTCAGGATGATGATGCCCCCTTGGTGAGCTCAAGAGGATCGCCATGCCAAATCTTGCAAGTGGACTATGGTCCGGCATGCCGAAATGGTTAAGTGATAATAACCAATGATCAAGAAGATAATTAATTTGATTATTAATAAATTGAAATAATTATCGGGCATGCGATATCTTAAACACGGGGAGATGGACGACTCGTAATAGGTGGAGCCCATATGAAAATATGGGGGTTGGTGAGGAAGTACAATGGGATCCTTGAGTGGAATGAATTTCCATTTAATGGATCGGGTTTGGATCCATTAGAGGGCCAAGAACCAACTCCTCCTCATGGTCCCTATCCTAGCCCAATAAAGCATTAGAGTCATGATAAAAGGCCAGATTAATTAAAGAATTAATTTTGAATTAATTTAATTATAAATTTCGAAATTAATTAAAGAATTAATCAAAGATTAATTAAGGAATTAATTTGGGATTAATTAATCTCGAAATTAATTAAGGAATTAATCATAGAATAATTATGGAATTATTCTATATAAAAATTTTGATGGAATAATTAAAGGAATTAATCATGAGATTAATTATGGAATTATTCTATAAATTATTATAATCAATCCAATTTTAATTGAAAATTTTTTCCAATTAAAACAAACTAAACCCCTATATAAACCTGAAAACTCTCTCCCTCACTAGAACTAATCTCTCCTCCTCTCCCCTCAAGCTTGGGCCGCCGGCGGTAGAAGGAAGAAGAGGGCACCTCCTTTTCTTCTTCTCTTGATTTCTTCTCATCCTCAAGGACGTGTTCGGTCACGGAGTAAGGGAAGAGCTGTCTCTTACCTTGGTGGCGCGCGGCAAGGAGGGTGGAGGAAGAAAGTGGTGGCGCGAGGAGTGGAGGTCGGCGCCGGTGGTGGAGGGGAAGAGAACACTTCGTTCACGATTTCTTCTCTTCCCTTCTTCGGCTCATCTTGTTGCGGACGCACACAAGACAAAGGTGAAGTTTTCTTCTCTTTTTGTGGCACGTGGAAGCAAGGAGGAAGGAGGGTGGCTCTCCGGCGAGGTTAGTTCTCCTTTTGGTGTTTGTTACCGGAAAAGGGAGAAGGTGGAGGACTTCTTCTTCCTTGTGGTGTTGCTGCCGTGAGAAAGGAAGAAGATAAAGAGATTGGTGTGGTGGTGGTGAAGGAGAGGAACCTATCCTGTTGACTTCACCATGATTCTTCTTGAAGGGTCGTCGGGTGGAGAAGCAAAACCCTATGCCAAGGGTTTTGTCTCTTTGCGCAAGGGAAAGAGAAAAAGAAAGGATTGATTCGTGTGCCTTGGTGACTTCACGACTTGGGAGATTGTCGCCCACACGTCGTCCAAGTGGGTTGGGGCATAGGATAGAAGACTGCGAGGTAAACGGCGAGGTATAATTCTCCCGGGCTCAGTTTTCGTTATGCTATGTTCTATTGTGCTATCATGCTTTGCCTTGTCATTTCATGTGTGTTTAATTATTATTTTGACTTGAAATCTTAGATAATAATAATTAATTGGACCCCGAAGATAAACACAAAAATCGGCGATCTAAATCGACGTCTTTTCCACGGTTAGCTAATCCGGAAAGTTACAAAGCATTTGTCGCTAAGTTGTGACTTGGACTAACTAACACGACGACGAATCAGTCGTTATAGGGATGGGTCTCTATTCAGACTAAAGTTTTAATCCATGGGCATAGAGGCGTTTCTCAGATACGACCACGTGGTTGTCCTGGAAACCGCCAAGGGATAACCAACAATTGGTATCCGAGCGAGGTTTCCGATTTTGTGTGTTTAGGATTCGGTTAATTTTCTTGCACATTATCATGTACGTTATTTTTGCTTGATAATATTTTGGATGCGCATAGGCTATCTTTCTGTTGCAAGCTCTAGATTCTAACTATTATGACAATGTATGTTGTGTGTATGTTATTGTTTATGCTTGATGTAATTATTTGAATCCTCAGGGTTGACGAGGCTAGATAAGCTATTTAATTTTTGTAATTAAATATGACACTTGTTTAGCCAAGCTTTCTATTTACTTTTGATCTAGATGATATGTGCACTCCTTCGTGGAGTTTAGGATCAATGGATGTAAATTAGTTCACTTATCACCTCGGCTCGGGAACTCCTTCATGGTGGCATGCGCATGGATAAGATGGAGTGGACGAGGTGATGACACAAATGGAGGCACATTGGATGACCAAGGCCATAATAGTTGGAAATATCTTTGATTTTTCATTATTCTATTATTATGGTTTGTGTGTGCTTGTTGTGTGGGTGCATGTAAAAACCTCAATGCAAATAACTAAGTGGGAGAGGGACCCTAAGGGTCCCATGGCCTCCACTACAATATGAAAAGTGATGCGAACAAGTCTGCGCGTTGGCTTTGAGTGTCTTCCTCCCCATCGGATGGGCTTGCTCTGTAGATCACTAGGTCAGAAAAGACTATAGGAAATTATTGATGAGCGTGTGTACTTCTCCATCGGAAGACACATAATCAAAAATAATTTTTCTTGGTGTCGGGTGGTGGTAAACACTTAGATACAAATAATAAGTATTCTCCCCATCGGAGTCACTTCTATTATTTGTAGGGCCGAAGAGGACCAACTATTAATTTTACTTGTCAAAATGATAGGATGACAAGATAGTAAAATTAATGGGTAAAACCTCCTCTCACAAATGTAGAATTCGTATACGTCCACACCATCGTGGCATACGAAATTCTCGATGTTTGAGGTGTTGGTAGATTTTTTGTAATAAATTATTTTGAGGTGTCAATTTATTTCAAAAATCTAAAGCGTGTGATTGTTCTGATTCTCAGGTGATTTTAAAATGGACTTAGACCCACAAGACCTAATTGAAAGTGAAATCCAATTAAATGCCCCTAGTGATAAAATGGATTGGGAATTGAATATGGATTTTGTTTCTACTGCCGAGGAACCTAAGAGTGATCTTGCCGAGTTCTTGACCGAAAAGGCTGACGAGATTAATATCGAAGAATAGTTTGAATATTTTAGGAAATGGCTACAGGCAAACGAGACGACCAAAGGTCCTCAAAATCGGGCTTCTTCCATTACCAGTGATAAAATATTAGATGAACTCTTTGGTCAAAGTAATCGAGCCGCTAGGCAGTCGGTAATAAAGTTCTTGACTACCACCATCTTGGTTGAGGGAATGCCCATGAGGGAACATACCCTCAAGATGATTACTTGGCTGAAGGAGATAAAAAATTTTGAAGCTCAGATTGATGGGGAAACCCAAGTCGATCTTATCCTTCAATCTATGCTAGGGAGTTTTGAGAAGTTTCGCCTAAGCTACAATATGAGCAAGCGCTCATATACATTGGCAGAACTTCTGACAGAACTCGAGGCAGTAGAGGCAGTTTCTCTTCAGAGTCCACAGACTTTCATTGCTCAAGTAGTTCCTACATCTAAGCCGAAAGGAAAGAAGAAGGAGAACCATATTGAAGCAAAGAAAGTAGCAGGATTACAAAGATCTCAGGGATGCATAAAGAAGCCGAAAGGCAAGTGCTTTGTATGTAAGCAGTCAGGACATTGGAAGACAGATTGTCCTCGCCATCAGAGTAGAACCGGAGGTATATTTTCTTCTTATGTCGTTGTAACATGTTTAGCGGTGATATCTACCGGTACCTGGTGGGTAGATACCGATGCCACTAATCATGTCTGCATTGTTATGCAGGGGTTCCAGGAAACCTAACGTCTATCTGAGGAGGATATTGCTGACTACATGGATGGCTATGGAGATGACTTTTGTTGTGGGAGTTTTCACTATTTCATTTATGTCTTTAACATAGGTTGATATAGTTTTGATTTTATAGATTGTCTTTATGTACTTAATTTTTGGAAAGAACTTTGTTCAGTTTCTAGAATAAAGATATTTTCTATTGCTTTTATTTGTTAAAAGTGGAATAGAAGAAATGTCTATTAAAGTACATAAATAGACAATTGGTATATGAAACCAAAAGGATCCCATGATGCAATTAAAATTTTATCATCTTAAACTAATGAAGACAAAGGTTCCTTCCAAGTGAAACCAAACATATGTTTTGTCACTAAAGATTGGCTTTTGTTAAACTCTAGTAGGTTTCAAAATTAATTAACCAAAAGACCTTAGGGTTACTTGGTTAAAGGAAGACTTGTCTTTCTTAAGAATCATTTGATTCCTACTAGGGAAGTAACAAGACCAAAGAGGCTTGTCCTATGTCTCGGGGCATAGAGCCAAAACCATGTAGGAATTGCTTATCAGAGAATTGAGATTTGATCCCAATTCACTACACTTGGCGTGCCTCAAAAGTATAGTGCAATGCATGGAAGGAAGAAGGTCTCTTAAGCTATTAGACTAAGAAGATGATAAACCTCTCTGAGGTTAGCCAATTTGTTCAAGGGTGTATATCCTGGATGCGATGGTTTGTATGCTTGATTCTGTCTACATCAGTAGTCTCTTATGATCATAGAAATGAGGACTAAGCAAAAGCTTAGTCTAGGCCATGTTCAGAATATGAGCAGATAAGAGACACTGACAAGATGGAATCTAGTGCATATATTCATGGGATATCCTAAGGCAACAATAAGGTGGTTTAATAGTCTATGGATTAAAGGACATTCGTTGACACGAATGACTGAGGGACTATGAAATAAACCACAAATCTAGGTGTAGAGTTAATCTGAATAAATTAAATAGAGGGGCATTCCAATCTCAGTACCAACTGTCCAAGAAGCTATACCATAGGACACTACACCTCATGTCACCATATATATGTATAGGGCACCTTATCACAGTGGGAGGGTTGTTGCTCAACCTAGAAGTTTCATGTTCATGGGAAGTCTGTGAACTGGTCCCTAAGTGAACATGAGCTGGATCCCTGAGACCTATGACAAGGATGATCCGTGTTGAAAAGATAAATCCGGTGATATAAATTTGATCAAAGGACGAATGATGTCTTGTGACAGAAACGTAGTGGTATCATTATACTATGCATAGATAATATTTTGTTAGTTGGCAACAATGATGAAATATTACCAGACGCAAGGGTATAGTTATCTACACAATTATGAAGGACTTGAGATAAGGGAGACACATCCTTGGGGATCAAAGACCTAAGGGATCTCTAGACAAGGATGATGTGCTTATCACAAGCTTCATATAAAAAAATATTATCCTACCTCATTCTAGCATGGATACCTCCAAAAAGGATGTTTTGAACTTTTCGGTTTTGGTGCTACTCTATCTAAGTGATATGTGTGGATTATCAAAAGAGATAGAGCATGGAATGACTTATCTTTAGCATTAGCTAGAGGAAGTCTATTGTATGCAAGAAATAAGCCCAGATATCTGTTGTGTCGTGGGCATGGGTAACAGATATCGGAGTAACCTAGGTTAAGGAAATTAGAATATGGTAAAAGCATGTATACCTGGACAACCAATTTCCAGTAGGTTATATGGATACCGAATTCCAATCTAGATAGGGGCACATAGGAATATTCCTTGGGTTTTGTGTTTTACTTTTAGGAGGATAAACCATTATAAAGTAGAGTGTTGCGTAGTGTCTGCGTAATGGACCCTACGGTGAAGGCTGGATATTCTGGACGCCTGGGTGGCAGCCAGTAGAGCTACATGGTTCATAAACCTCAAGATGGACTTCGATGTGATTTCTGGTTTGCTCGGTAGTATCACAGGTGATGTGATTAAAATGGTGCAGTTGCGAACTCGAAGGGATCACAAGTCCATAAGGCAAGTAAACACATAGTGCGCAAGTACCACCCAAAAATAGGAATAAGCTATTGTTGCCTAGTTTGCATCGGAGAATCATCTTGGTGGATCGTTTCAGTAAAGCTTTAGAAATGAGAGCTTGTGACGAATCTAGAGGTCAGATGTATGACATTTCTAGAACAGCAAAGTTTTTGAGTATAAGTGGGAGATTGTTAGGATGTATACTAAAAGCTTTGCCTTTTGGTTAAGGATACATCTACATTTTAAAGGGAATCAGAAATCACACAGTGCATGTTCAGGTTTATTTTTATATAGGTATGTGCACTAAACGTCTAATGCTTGGCATTGTAGATAACATGGCGCGTGGTGTCGCACAGAAGATCATGCTATCAGGTTCCTTACCGAAGCATAAGAAAGAGGCTCACAACCGAGATGGAGTTGGACAAACCAATCGGAATGGTTGTAGTGTCATCAGGAGTGGTTTATCTTAAGCATAGGATTACACTAGTGTACATTGCGTATATTGAGTAGGACCAAAAAAGAGGTCATCAAATTTTTGTACTGACCTAGTAAATTGGATTAGACCTCTGATGCTATTATGGAGTACGATCTCTGAATCACGAAATAATGGTGGGCATATATTATTAATTATTGTTTCTTTAATTTACCAATGGGAGAGATCTATTTTGTTAGATCTATAGACCCGATAAGTTGGGATATAATATTAATAATATGATGTGTCATTGAATTATTGATGGAATCTGTGTCCTGATGCGTCAGGGTGATGATGCCCCCATGGTGAGCTCAAGAGGATCGCCATGCTAAATCCTGCAAGTGGACTATGGTCCGGCATGCCGAAAACGTTGAGTGGTACTAACGAAGGATCAAGAAGATAATTAATTTGATTATTAGTAAATTGAATTAATTATCAGGGATGCGATATCTTAAACACGGGGAGATGGACAACTCGTAATAGGTGGAGCACATATGAAAATATGGGGGTTGGTGAGGAAGTACAATGGGATCCTTTAGTGGAATGGATCTCCATTTAATGTATCGGGTTTGCATCCATTAGAGGGCCAAGAACTAACTCCTCCTCATGGTCCCTATCCTAGCCCAATAAAGCCCCATTAGAGTCATGATAAAAGGTCAGGTTAATTAAGAAATTAATTTCGGATTAATTTAGTTATTAATTTCGAAATTAATTAAAGAATTATTCAAAGATTAATTAAGGAATTAATTTGGGATTAATTAATCTCAAAATTAATTAAGGAATTATCATAGAATAATTATGGAATTATTCTATACAAAAATTTTGATGGAATAATTAAAGGAATTAATCATTAGATTAATTATGAAATTATTCTATAATTTTTTATAATTAATCCAATTTTAATTGGAAAATTTTCCCAATTAAAACAAACTAAACCCCTATATAAACCTCAAAACTCTCTCCCTCACTAGAACTAATCACTCCTCCTCTCCCCTCAAGCTTGGGCCGTCGGCGGTAGAAGGAAGAGGAGGACACCTCCTCTTCTTCTTCTCTTGATTTCTTCTCATCCTCAAGGACGTGTTCGGTCATGGAGCAAGGGAAGAGTTGTCTATTACCTTGGTGGCGTACGGCAAGGAAGGTGGAGGAAGAAAGTGGTGGCGCGAGGAGTGGAGGTCGGCGCCGGTGGTGGAGGAGAAGAGAACACTTGGTTGTCGGTTTCTTCTCTTCCCTTCTTCGACTCATCTTGTTGCGGATGTACACAAGACAATGGAGAAGTTTTCTTTTCTTTTTGTGTCGTGCGGAAGCAAGGAGGAAGAAGGGTGGCTCTCCGGCGAGGTTAGTTGTCCTTTTGGTGTTTGTTGCCGGAAAAGGGAGAAGGTGGAGGACTTCTTCTTCCTGGTGGTGTTGTTTCCGTGAGAAAGGAAGAATATAAAGAGGTTGGTGTGGTGGTGGTGAAGGAGAGGAACCTATCCTCTTGACTTCACCGTGATTCTCCTTGAAGGGTCGCCGGGTGGTGAAGCAAAACCCTAGGCCTAGGGTTTTGTCTCTTGGCGCTAGGGAAGGAGAAAAAGGAAGGATTGATTCGCGTGCCTTGGTGACTCCACGACTTGGGAGATCGTCGCCCACACGACGTCTTAGTGGGCTGGGTCATAGGATAGAAGACTGCGAGGTAAACGGCGAGGTATAATTCTCCCGGGCTCAGTTTTCGTTATGCTATGTTCTCTTATACTATCATGCTTTGCCTTGTCATTTCATGTGTGTTTAATTATTATTTTGACTTGAAATCTAAGTTAATAATAATTAAGTGGACCCGAAGATAAACCCAAAAACCGGCGATCCAAATCATCATCTTTTCCACGGTTAGCTAATCCGGAAAGTTACAAAGCCTTTGTGGCTAAGTTGTGACTTGGACTAACTAAGACGACGACGAATCGGTCGTTATAGGGACGGGTTGTTGGATAGAGAGAAACGATAGAGGGGGGTGAATATCGTAAAATGTTCGGATTCGTAAAAGAGAATTAGCAGCGGAATTAATTAAAGCAGCACACACGCGAACACCAAGTTTTTTCCTTGGTTCGGAGTCGCGGTCGTTGACCGTTTACTGCGGGCAATTCTATATGTGCGCAAAAATAGTTTTCAAAATATATTACAAGAATAGTACAGTAAACATAAAAGTAGCTCTTCATTACCGACGCCCGGTGTAGATTGTATTTTCGGAGAAAGGGGACATCGTCGGCGCTTGTATCTCGAGTCAGGAGGTTTCCGGAGCAGAGCACGGGAGTAGATGAGCGTGAATGTGTTGGAAGAAATTGTTGTACGAAGCCTTGGGGTCGAGGGCCTTTTTATAGCCCCTGGGGGCGCCCCCCCCCCCACACGTGTCATCTGATCCGAGCTCTTCTCGGTCAGCTCTGATCCCTTCAAACTCAGGATCAGACTTTGACGGGGGCGCCCGAGACGCTGGGGGCACCCGGGTTGACTCGATCCACTGGCTTCTCGCTGGCTTAAAGTTGATCCACTTCGTTAGCTTGAGCTCGGGGCGCCTGGACCATCCGGGGTGCCCGGGAGCACGGGGGCGCCCGCCCATGAGCTGTCGAAGTGTAATTTGTTGGATCGAGAAAATCGATAGAGGGGGGGGTGAATATCGGAAATCGTTCGGATTTTCGTAAAGAGCACGTACGCAGTGGAAATAAAATAAAAATAATCACAGCACAAAGACACAGTCGATTTACTTGGTTCGGAGCCTGTGTCGACTCCTACACCAAGGCCCACGGTCGTTGACCGTTTACTTGGGGCAATTCTATATACGCGCAAAACAGTTTACAATAATTTATTACAAGTAAGTGCACCAAAAAATTTCGATCTTCGTTACCGACGTCCGGAGTGGATTGACTCTTTCGGGGCAGCGGGACGTCGTCGGCTCAAGTTGGAGTGTTTCCGGAGCAAGGCACTAGCGTAGAAGATCTTTGGGGCGTTGAGAGAACTGTTGTTCTGAAGCCTTGGTCGAAGGCCCTTTATATAGGGCCTGGGGGCGCCCGGGATGTCGGGGGCGCCCCCCACGTGGCCTCTGATCCGCAGAGCTCTCGGTCAGCGTCTATCCTCTGGATCCGCTTTGACCGGGGCGCCCGGAGCGCTCGGGGCGCCCGGAGCGCTCGGGGCGCCCGGAGCGCTCGGGGCGCCCGGAGCGCTCGGGGCGCCCGGATTGACCGGGTCAAAGTCCTATCTCCTTGGCTTCGAGGGGTTCTGGTTCGAGGTTGCGCATGGGGCGCCCGCAGCGCAGGGGGCTCCCGGGAGCAGCGGGGGCGCCCGAGAGCACGGGGGCGCCCGGCCCAGCAGCTATTCGAACCCTTTTTCTCTTTACTTGTTTTATATGCACCTTGGGGGCGCCCAGGACACTCCGGGCGCCCTACTCAGCTACTACCTCATTCCTTTGAGGCTATCTGAGCTGCAGACACTCCTTCCTTTGGTCCTGCATCCAGGATTAGTCCAAAACACAATAAAGCAATAGAATATTTGTGTATACAGCCTTAGCTGTCTTGGTTCTGACTTTGGTCTCCAAAATGGAGCCCTAGGTCGAACCGAGGCCTACTGTTCCCTCAACGGGGAATGCGTCCTCACCTACTCCTCTCGGGAGAATTTACCTGATGCCAACCGTTCCTCTGGTTGTACTTTTGCCTGACGGTCCTTTGTCAGGTCTTGGATGCTGAGCTGCCCTTCGCTCGGTGCCTAGCATTCCTTCGCTAGGGCTTCAGTCCCAGACTGTCCTTCGCCTGGCGCCTAGAAGTCCTTCGCTAGGTCTTTTGACCCTGGCTTTCCTTCGCCAGTGCCTAGCAGTCCTTCGCTAGGTCTTTTTACCCTGGCATTCCTTCGCCAGTGCCTAGCAGTCCTTCGCTAGGGCTTTTCCTGCACACTAGAGTGACTTGTTAGAAAATAAGAAAGACTTAACTTTTGACCTATGTTGCCATTATCAAAACACAGGTTTGACTTGGGTGCATTCTGCACCAACAATCTCCCCCTTTTTGATTTATGGCAACCCTAGTTCAAAAAGTTAAGTTTAAGCAAACCTAAAAAGTTTTTAAATTTTGTTCCCTCCCCCTGGAAGGAATCTCCCCCTAATTTTTTCAAAAATCCGTAGGGTTAAATGAACTTTACTTGTACTTGAAAACTTAAGTTTTAGGTCTTAAAAAATCTTTCAACAACTTAAGTTCAAAGTATATAGGAGAGCATAATTAGAGTACTTTAAAAAGTTTAAAGTTTTAAGGTACTCAGGAGTTTTTGAAAATGTTAGCTTTAAGTAAGAATTTTAGTTCTAATACAGTTTTGAAAAACTTAAGCTTTAGAGTATATTATAAAAAAAATTTTGACAAGCTTAAGTAAGAAACTTTTGAAAGGCTAGAGTACTTAGTAAAATTTTGAAAGCAAAAAAAATTTTGAAGCTAGAGTACTTAGCAAAATTTTGAATGTTTGAGTAAAAATTTTGAAACTAGAGTACTTAGCAAAATTTTGAAAGTTTGAGTAAAAATTTTGAAGCTAGAGTACTTAGCAAAATTTTAAAAAGTTTAAGCATTTAAATAAAGGATAAGTAACTTTTTGAAACCTTTGAATAAAGGATAAGAATGCTTTTTGAATAAAGGATAAGAAAATTTTTTGAAAGCTTTTTGAAGAAAATTTTATTTTACTCTCTCCTTTCCTATCTCTCCCCCTTTGGTATATATCAAAACAGATAAATATAGCATGAATAAAGGAAATAAGTAAGAATTTGCTGTACTGAACCAATTCATAATTAGATTTACACTAAATCAATCAATTTTCTCTGTAGGGACCTGTCTAACCCAATTAGCTACTTACTAACTGTTATAAACAGTAGTTTTTGCTAGGGTTAGTCAAGTTAAGTGTTTCTGTTCAAGTTTGATTTTCTAAACTTGACACTTAACTTGATTGCTGTTTATGTTGTATTTAGTGCCCCAATTACTGTAGATGCACTGACTTAAAGCATCTTGAATTAAGGCAAAGACCTAAGCATCTCAACCCTTTCTAGGTTATCACTCAAAAGTACCCTACGGTGTTTGTGAGATGCTGGCTTCTAAGTCTATAGGTGCATGCAGTTCTAGGGTTAGGGCCTAGGCTAAGTCCATTTTCGATGAAGCCCTTAATTTTGAAAGGGGGTAGTTTTGAAATAAAAATAAAACTAAGTCGAAAAAAATGAAAACTGATTTTGAAATTAAGTAAAACAGTTTTTCAAATTTTAAAAAAATTTTTTAAATCATGTAGAGAAAAAAAATTAATCTATTCTACAAAGCACAATCCTAACTGCCTTCTTAGTGAGCTGAACTCAGACTCAGGTAAGGGTTTTGTGAATATATCAGCTAGGTTGGATTTAGAGTCAATATACTTAAGTACTATTTCACCTCTGGTTACATGGTCTCTTACAAAATGATGTTTGACTTCTATATGTTTGGTTCTGGAGTGTTGGATTGGGTTCTTAGTTAAATTAATTGAACTTATATTGTCAATAAATACTTGAGTTTGGGTGTAGTTGAGCTGGAAGTCCTTAAGTGTGTGCATCATCCATAAAAGTTGAGCCACACACTCTCCTAAGGCCACATACTCAGCTTCAGTTGTGGATAGAGCTACACAGTGTTGTTTTCTGCTGCACCAACTAACTAGACTCTGACCTAACAGTTGGCAGCTTCCACTTGTGCTCTTTCTATCTAATTTACAGCCAGTATAGTCAGAATCTGAGTATCCAGTTAAATCAAAAGTTGAGGTCCTAGGATACCAAATCCCTACATTTAGGGTGCCCTTTACATATCTCAGTATTCTTTTTAGGGCTGCTAAGTGCGTTTCCTTAGCACAGGTTTGGTATCTAGCACACATCCATACAGCAAAGAGAATATCAGGTCTACTGGCTGTAAGGTACAGTAGGCTACCTATCATACTCCTATAGAGTTTAAGGTCTACTGGTTTACCATCAGGGTCACTATCTATTTTTACATTAGTGACCATAGGGGTACTTATGCTTTTAGAGTTATCCATTTTAAATTTCTTTATTAACTCTTTAGCATATTTGAATTGATGAACATAGTTACCATCCCTAGTTTGTTTGATTTGTAGTCCTAGGAAAAATGTAAGCTCACCAACTAAGCTCATTTCAAATTCATCTTCCATTATCTTGACAAATTCTTTTAGAAAGTTGGTGTTGGTGGATCCAAAGATTATGTCATCTACGTAAATTTGGGCAATAAATATATCTTTTCTTAGGGTTTTAATAAATAATGTTGAGTCAATTTGGCCTTGTTTAAATTCTTTAGAAGTTAAATAGGTTGATAATCGTTTATACCAGGCCCTAGGTGCTTGTTTTAGCCCATATAATGCTTTGGTTGGTTTGTATACATGGTTAGGTTTATCTAAGTCCTCAAACCCTGGGGGTTGTCCTACATAAACTTCTTCTTTAATCAATCCATTTAAAAAGGCTGACTTTACATCCATTTGGTTGGTTTAGCCCATATAATGCTTTGGTTGGTTTGTAAACATGGTTAGGTTTATCTAAGTCCTCAAACCCTGGGGGTTGTCCTACATAAACTTCTTCTTTAATCAATCCATTTAAAAAGGCTGACTTTACATCCATTTGATATAGTTTAAATCCTTTATGGGATGCAAAGGCTAACAACATTCTAATGGACTCAAGTCTAGCTACTGGGGCATATGTTTCATCGTAGTCTAATCCCTCTACTTGGCTGAAACCCTTTGCTACTAAGCGGGCTTTATTTCTGACTATTTCTCCTTGATCATTTAGCTTATTCCTAAAGACCTACTTAGTATCTATGATGGATTTGCCTTCAGGTTTAGGCACTAGTTCCCAGACTTGGTTCCTCTCAAATTGGGCTAATTCTTCTTGCATAGCTATGATCCAATCAGGGTCAGGTAGGGATTCATCAACATTTTTGGGTTCTATTTTCGATATCATAGCTATTTGACTAAGGTTTCTATAGGAGGATCTAGTCCTGACTCCTAGAGTTGGATCACCCACAATTTGATCGGTTGGGTGACTAAGTCTGGGTTTCTTTATTCTTCTAGAGCTTGGCTCAACCTCAGGTCCGGCTGGTTGGTTTGGTTCACTATTTGATTCGACTCTTTGGGCTGGTTCATTTGTTGATTCGATACTTGGTTCAGTTGACTCAGTAATTGGTTCAATGGTTAGTTCGTTTAAGGGTTCCATAGTTGGTTCACTATTTTCTTGGTCAGTGTTTGATGAAGTTAAATTTGGATTATTAGATGTTGAGTTGATTTCTTCATCAAAGATTACGTTTGGTGTTTCTTCAATTTTCTTAGTTTGTTTGTTGTACACTCTATAGGCTCTACTTGTGGTTGAGTATCCTAGGAAGATACCTAGGTTTGACTTGGACTGAAATTTTCCTAGGTACTCTTTGGTGTTTAGGATATGGACTTTGCATCCAAAGACCCTTAGGTAGTGTAGGTTTGGGAGTCTATGGTAGTACAGTTCATAGGGGGTTTTGTTGTGTCGCTTGTTAATCAAAACCCTATTTTGGATATAACAAGCTGTACTAATTGCTTCTGCCCAAAATTGGTTTGCTAGATTAAATTCGTTGAGCATAGCCCTAGCGGCTTCTTGTAATGTTCTATTCCTTCGCTCAACTATCCCATTTTGTTGGGGGGTTCTAGGACATGAAAATTCATGTAGGTACCCATTTACCTTACAGAATTCCTCGAATCGTTGATTTTCAAACTCTCCCCCGTGATCACGCCTAAGTCTTTTAATTTTAGTGTCATTTTGATTTTCAATTAGTTTACAGAATTCATTAAATAGGTTTAGGGTTTCCTCTTTAGTTTTTAGAAACTTAACCCAGGTAAACCTTGAGTAATCATCAACTATTACTAAGCAGTATCAGTTCCCGCTTAGTGACTTGGCTCCATGTGAATCAAACAGGTCAAGGTGTAGGAGCTCAAGTGTAGTTTGAGTTAAATCAGATTGGGTTAGTTTGTGATTGGATTTGGTTTGTTTACCTTGATTACAAGATTCACATATTAGGTTTTCATTATTTTTAATTTTGGGAATACCTTTGATTAAGCCAAGTTGGGTAATTTTTGAGATAGTTCTTAGATTGGTATGACCTAATCTCCTATGCCAGAGGTTTGATTGTTCTAATTGTGTTAACATACATTTGGGTACAAGGGGAAGGTTTATAGTGTATACATTGTTTTTCCTAGTGCCCTTAAGCATGATTTCTGAGTTTTGTACATTTCTAATTAGGCAGTTGGAATTGTTAAAAGTGACTATATAACCAGAATCACATAACTGACTTATGCTAAGCAGGTTAAAATTAAAGTTTTCAACCAATAGAACTTTCTTAATAATGAAATCGGATTTAAGTTCAATATTACCTGACCCAATTACCTTGAGTGTAGCATTATTGCCAAATGCCACTGAGCCTAGGTTTTTGAACTTGAGCTTGGTGAACTTCAATTTATCTCCGGTCATGTGTCTGGAGCAACCGCTATCCAACATCCATTGGTCCAAATCTTTATGTTCCTACACATAAAGAGTTTTCTTGATTTGCATCCAATTAGAGTTAGGAATAGCTTAAATTGAGTTTCACTGCTAGTCTGTCTCACCCAAAATCTAGGGTTTTCAATCATGTTAGCCTTATAGGTTTCGTGAGACAGGTTTTGATGGTTAAAATTATTTTGAAAATTTTGATTAATTTTGAAAACAATTAAATTTTAAAACCTTAATTAATTTTGAAAACAATTAATTTTAACAAAAATGTTTAAATCTACAAATAACTGAAATTCTGTGTTAGATTCGAATTTGACAAAAAAAAATTTGAATTTAAATTTCAGAAATTGGCTTCCAGGTCTTCGCGAGGCACTAGGCCTTCTTTGGCCGTAGTCTTATGGGATCATCCACCCTTTCCTTGACAAAACCTTTTAATGAAATTTCATTTTCAAAAATTCTTTGAAAAATTTCTGGTCTAACTAGTTTGGGTCTTGGATCGGTAGCTTCGGCTAGTTCCGCCAAGATGGCTTTCCTAACGTACTATCATCTCACCGCCACCCAATACTATGTTGTCAAGTTTTAGCTAAGTTTGTTTAGTCCTTAAACTAGCCTAGGTCTAAGCATGGTAAATTGCAGAAATTAAATAAACAAGCAAACAATCATACTGCAATCAAGAATAACAGTTTTATCTAATAATGAATATAGTTTTCAGTTTGGCTCCCCCTGGACTAAAGCCACGGTGATGGTTAGGCAAGATGTGAATCTTGTCCTTGGGGATCCAATACTGATTTGATCCAGTTGGTTTGTTCAGGTATAGATTAGGTACCCATGCCTGAATTTTACCTCTGGACTGATTCAGTACAGCAAAGTAAGATCTTTGCCGAGATTTGGTTCTATAGCCCAATCCGAATCGATTTAGAACTGATTTCTGTTTTCCAAGGATCATGTCAAGACCCTTGGAACCAGATGTAAATCGTTCTAATGCTGATCTAAGATCCTTAACCTGAGTTTTCAGGGAGGAGTTTTCCTTTTCAAGTTTTTCAACTTGAGTAGGAGTTCCTTCCTGAACCTTCTCGGTTAAGGGTTTAGAGTCAGCTCCCTCTTTCAGGAGTTTTACTTCCTGTCGGAGGGTTTCGACTCGGAGTTTGGCTTTTGCCAAATCTCAAGAAAGAAATGAAATTAATTCACTTAATTGCACTCTATTAAAACCAGTTACCTTAATTTCTCCATCTTCTGTGAAGGTCAGCTCGCCGTCCTCTTGTTCTGATTCTGACTCAGTCTCGACTTTATCTGAGGCGGTTAGAGCTAGGAGGTTGGACTGGGGTGCCTCTTCTTCTTCTTCTGAGGAAGATTCGTCCCAGGTTGCTTGTAGTGCCTTCTTTCTTCTCGTCTTTTTAGTCTCCTTTAGGTTAGGACACTCTGACTTGTAGTGGCCCTTTTTCTTGCACTCGTAGCAGGTCACATTGGGCTTGTTTGCGGATTCAGCTGGTTCGTCCTTTCTTCGGCCGGTTTTGCGTTTGTTGGTTCGGTTCTTCAGCTCCTTGTAGTAGCTTCGGGCTAGTCGGACCAGCTTGGTTTGATCCCCATCTTCGTCTTCTGAGTCTGAGTCAGAGTTAGACTCGGGTTCAAGTTCAGGCTTCTTCTTCGTTGTCCTTAGAGTTTTACCTGCAATGAAAGCAATACCTTTCTCGACCATATTGGTGTTAGTTTGTTCGTGCAGTTCTAGTTCAGAAAATAATTCATCTAATTTTATTTTCGAAAGATCCCTTGAGACCTTGTATGCATCTACCATAGATGCCCACAAGGTGTTTCTAGGGAAAGCGTTTAAGGCATACCTTATTAGGTCATGGTTTTCATCCTTGTGACCTATTGTGTGAATACCGTTCATTACCTCTTGGATTCGTGCGTGGAGCTGGCAGCTGTTTCGTTGTCAGCCATCTTGATGGTGTAGAGTTTGTTTAGTAGCAGATCCCTCTTACTGATCCGAGTATCTGAAGTCCCTTCGTGCAGCTCGATCAGTTTTGTCCACAGCTCCTTTGCACTGTTGAAGGGGCTCACGCGGTTCAGCTCCTCTTTCGTCAATTCGCATTGAAGAGTCTGAGTAGCTTTTGCGTTGGCTTCTATCTTTCGCATTAGGGTGTTGTCCCATTCAGAGTAGCTCTGAGGAAGTCCTTCTGCATTTCGGGGGATCTCCAGACCGGACTGGATAATGATCCACATGTCCACCTGAGTTTTTAGGTGGACCTCCATACGACTTTTCCAATAAGAAAAGTCTTCTCCACTGAAGAGTGGAGGTCTGGCGGTGCTGAATCCCTCTTGCATGGCCATTTTAATCTGTAATAGAAAAACTAACAGAAAAATAAATTTTCCAAGACTAGGTCTTGGATTAGTAGTGCTGGATAAGGGAAATAAATTATTGAGGGGTGTTGCACCAACCTCGATTAATGAGAAAAAAATTCGAACGAAAAAAAAATATTTAAAAAAAATTCGAAAAATAATAAAGAAAATCCGAAAAGAAATTTTCAAACTGGTGGTTGCACCAAGTTTGAACTTCCCCGCTATGATACCACTTGTTGGATCGAGAAAACCGATAGAGGGGGGGTGAATATCGGAAATCGTTCGGATTTTCGTAAAGAGCACGTACGCAGCGGAAATAAAATAAAAACAATCACAGCACAAAGACACAGTCGATTTACTTGGTTCGGAGCCTGTGTCGACTCCTACTCCATGGCCCACGGTCGTTGACCGTTTACTTTGGGCAATTCTATATACGCGTAAAACAGTTTACAATAATTTATTACAAGTAAGTGGACCAAAAAATTTTGATCTTCGTTACCGACGTCCGGAGTGGATTGACTCTTTCGGGGTAGCGGGACGTCGTCGGCTCAAGTTGGAGTGTTTCCGGAGCAAGGCACTAGCGTAGAAGATCTTTGGGGCGTTGAGAGAACTGTTGCTCTAAAGCCTTGGTCGAAGGCCCTTTATATAGGGCCTGGGGGCGCCCGGGACGTCGGGGGTGCCCCCCACGTGGCCTCTGATCCGCAGAGCTCTCGGTCAGTGTCTATCCTTTGGATCCGCTTTGACCGAGGGGCCCGGAGCGCTCGGGGCGCCCGAATTGACCGGGTCAAAGTCCTATCTCCTTGGCTTCGAGGGGTTCTGGTTCGAGGTTGCGCATGGGGGCGCCCACAGCGCAGGGGGTGCCCGGGAGCACGGGGGCGCCCGGCCCAGCAGCTATTCGAACCCTTTTTCTCTTTACTTGTTTTGTATGCACCTTGGGGGCGCCCGGGACACTCCGGGCGCCCTACTCAGCTACTACCTCATTCCTTTGAGGCTATCTGAGCTGCAGACACTCCTTCCTTTGGTCCTGCATCCGGGGTTAGTCCAAAACACAATAAAGCAATAGAATATTTGTGTATACAGCCTTAGCTGTCTTGGTTCTGACTTTGGTCTCCAAAATGGAGCCCTAGGTCGAACCGACGCCTACTGTTCCCTCAACGGGGAACGCGTCCTCACCTACTCCTCTCGGGAGAATTTACCTGATGCCAACCGTTCCTCTGGTTGGACTTTTGCCTGACGGTCCTTTGTCAGGTCTTGGATGCCGAGCTGCCCTTCGCTCGGTGCCTAGCATTCCTTCGCTAGGGCTTCACTCCCAGACTGTCCTTCACCTGGCGCCTAGCAGTCCTTCGCTAGGTCTTTTGACCCTGGCTTTCCTTCACCAGTGCCTAGCAGTCCTTCGCTAGGTCTTTTTACCCTGCCATTCCTTCACCAGTGCCTAGCAGTCCTTCGCTAGGGCTTTTCCTGCACACTAGAGTGACTTGTTAGAAAACAAGAAAGACTTAACTTTTGACCTATGTTGCCATTATCAAAACATAGGTTTGACTTGGGTGCATTCTGCACCAACATAATTTGCTCCACTTCTTNTTTAATATGGTTGGAGCTCATTCCCGTTTAGTCAGGCTTGGATGTGTCCAACAACCAAAACTAAGGATTGACCTCTGACTCCAACTATATTAATCATAAACTAATTTCATGGTTTGAACATGTTGAGGTTCAAGCCGGGCATGGATGTGTCCATCAACCCAAACGAGAAACAAAACTCTGGTTCTAACCATATTAATGGAAGGTGTTGGCCTTAATATTTTGTAAGGGGTTCTGGGTCTCATCCTTTTTTTTTAAGCACATTCATGACATATAATTATGTCATGTTCTAACGATTTCCTTAATAAAGTATGTATGTGACTTAATTTATCAAGTCTCATTAATTGAATTAGGAACCGAATTTCCTAATTCTAATTTCACACTTTATTCAAGGAATTGTTTTGGGAAATAATTTCCTAAATTGTCATAATCAATTTCGGAAATAATATGTTTAAGACTTTGATTTCTCTAAATCAAATCTTATTAAATTAAGAGACAGATTCCCTTAATTCAACCACATATTATTTTCATGAAAATCTTATTTAAGGAAATAAACTCTATAGGAAACAATATAACCAAATTAAAATTGACAATTAATGAACTTGTTAATAATATAATTTGGATGGCTCCCCGAGGCCTACCCAAATCAATTTTAACAATTCATATTCAAAATAGAAATTAAATTATAACAACTAACTTTAATTTGGGTGGCTCCCCGAGGCACTCCCCAAAGTAAAGAATTTTGTTAATAATTTAAAAACCAATTTGAATTTAATTTTCAATTAATGTTTCCATAAAATGTCTAGACTTTCATGAAAAAAAGTGCCCAAAATTACGAGCTTTCCATAAATGGAAAGATTTCAAAATTAAAAGGTTTTCAGAATTATTGTAAGTTTCTGGTACAAAGAAAACTTATGTATTTCCAAAATTGGAAAATTTCCAAAATTAGGAAATTTCCAAAATTGAAAAGTTTCCAAAATGGAAAGTTTTCACAATTATCATAAAATTTCAGAAAGAGATATTTCAAAAGTTTGCGAAATTTCATGAGGATTTCCAAACTTTGAAATTCCTAAATCTAAAATTTACCATAATTGGAAAGTTTCCATAATTGGAAAATTTTCCAAAATTGAGATCATGACAAAGTTTTTCGCAAAACAATTATATGATTATGTCGAACACTAACCGGCTCTGATACCACTGTTGGGACCGGGTGCATGCTGACGCGGACACGTATTGTAATTGTTACATAATTACATGCAGCGGAAACAAAAGCATGAATAATTTTCTAAATTATTCTAACACATATTCTAAGCATGCAATGTGTTCACATAATCGTAATATAAAATTTTTGCAGAAAAGGAAATTACTCTACGAATTACCTTGCGTAACTTGGAAGAAGGGACGAGATCCAACCGTTAGCGTCCCTTGAAAGCTCCGCCTCTATTCGTATCCACGTCGAGTATCGTCGGGATGACTTCGCTAAGCCACGAGTTTTGTGTTCACGAGAACTACTAGATTCTCCGTGAACACGACGAAAATCGAGAGAGTAATCAAATCGAAAGACTCACCACCAAGGTTGGCCGAAGAGGAAGATTGTCGCAAGGAAGAACTTTGTCGCCTTGATGCTTCTCCTTGTGCTCACGGCAAGAAGAAAGAAGGAAGGCCTATGGCTGGCCAAGAGAGAGAGAGAGAAGAAGAGGAGAGAGCCCAAGCAATTCTTGGATGGATCCTCTTCCATGACACCCCTTGGGTCCTTTATATAGGGAGAGGTTTCTTAATTCCCAAGTAAACCTCTCCTTGATTATGGAATAATTTCTCAATCAATCCATAATCAAGGCTCTCATGATCAAGCTTCTTCTTCTTGATTATGGAATAATTTCTCAATCAATCCATAATCAAGGCTCTCTTTCTTTTGGCATGATTATATAAAATTTATAAAACAAACCAACCATTGGTTCATTATATAAAAATTTATAAAACAAACCAGCCATTGGTTCATTATAAAAATTTATATATATATAAAATTTATATAACCTTTTATAAAATAAACCAACCTTTGGTCTATTTTATAAAACAAACCAAAATAGTCTTATCCTCTTATGGTGGTGGCCGGCCATGACAGGAAGAGAGGAGGCCCCCTCCTTGGCCGGCCCATCTAACCCCAATTGGATCAAATCCCTTAATGAATTGAACTTATTTAATTCACCCATTAAGTCTTTAAAAGACTTAGCCATTCTATGCTTCCGATGCGTCTGAAATAAATTCAGTTTTGACTATTGTTTGGACTTACCAAACATAGTCTATCTCGATTGGAGAATCCAATTCTCAACTCGTTTTAATTCCTTTGAATTACTCGTTATGCGTGTGACCAAATAGGCTTTCAATTTATGTTGGTCGTCCATAATTAACTAATTAATTATAGAACGATCATGAGTGGCACCTAGTAGTACATCATGATCCTCAATTAATTGAAAGATCAACGGTTGACCTCAGAAATGATTCTAAAACCCTTCAGCAGCTATAATGAATCGTGACCCATTCCCTTCACCATCTTATACCCACTTGGTTCAGGACATGGTCTATGTGTGTCAGTCCCCACTAGGCTGACTACGTCACACCTAGCCCAAGTAACGTTTCCTCGTCCTATGGATTCTAATTACTCTCATGTATTTAAGAGATTCATACTCTGAACATGTCATGCTCTGGCCAGAGGCTTCGAGTAACAATCCGACGATAGGCCTTGGGTATACATCTCCTCGCAAGGAGTGGTGAATCCTTTGTAGGCTGTTCAAACATCTTCGGGCACTTCGGCTTATACCCAATCATCCTAGGTCCACACCTCCTTGGAGATGCTTACTTAAGATGTCAAAGTATAAGTCTCCATGACCAAGATGACTTGAACACCGTAAGTCAAAGGAACATCGCACTTAAGCTGCAGTAAGAACTTCATTGACATATCTATATATCGACTACCATATGAAGTTTTACAGCCAGTCACTCCAATGAACTAGTTCCCTTAATTAGCATTCATGTTTATCTCCGGACATCCCAATGTCACCAGCCAGTGAGAATCAGCTGATTAGAGAATAACTCATGCTAGTCTCAACAGAATTGATAGTGTCCGTATTTATCAATTCATCGACTAGAGACAATTTCAATACTTCACAATTACACATGTAGAGATAATCATTAGTTGTGAATTCATCACAAATTCTCTCATGCTGTGAATTGTATTGCGAACATTCAGTAAATGAGTTTAAGATCTCAATCAAATACATAAACATGTATACTCAAATAGTGAATATTCATTTATTAAAATAAATGATTACAATCATAAGGCGTTTACCTTAGGACACTTTTCTCATATCACTAACAGATTTTCACAACCTAGTCTGTCTCACCCAAATCTAGGGTTATCAATCACTTTAGCCTTATAGGTTTTGTGAGACAAGTTTTAATAGATAGAATTATTTTAAAAAATTATGATTTATTTTGAAAAACTTAAATTAATTTTGAAAACAGTTTATTTTGAAAGAAAATGTTTGAATCTACAATTAACTGAAAATTTGTGTTAGATTTGAATTTGACAAAGAATAATTTGAATTTGAATTTCAAAAATTGGCTTCCAGGTCTTGGCGAGGCACTAGGCCTTCTTTGGCCGTAGCCTTATTGGATCATCAACCCTTTCCTTGACAAAGCCTTTTAATGAATTTTCATTTTCAAAATTACTTTTTGAAAAATTCTGGTCTAACTAGTTTGGGTCTTGGATTGGTAGCTTCGGCTAGTTTCACCAGTCTAAAGAGACCAAGTAGAGTATACTTGACCTTATTAGAATTGACTTCCCTAACGTACTATCATCTCACCGCCACCCAATACTATGTTGTTCAAATTTCAGTTAAGTTGGTTCAGTCCTTAAACTAACCATTCCTAAGTCTAAGCATAATAAATTGCAGAAATTAAATAAACAAGCAATCATGTAATTTGAAAACAAGAATTAAAATTTATCTAACTATAAATATTGTTTTTAATTTAGCTCCCCCTGGACTAAAGCCGCGATAATGGTTCGGCAAGATGTGAATCTTGTCCTTGGGGATCCAATACTGATTTGATCCAGTTTGTTTGTTCAGGCACAGTTTGGGTACCTATGCCTGAACTTTAGATCTGGACTGGTTCAGTACAGCATAGTAGGATCTTTGTCTAGATTTGGTTCTATAGCCTAGTCCGGATCGATTTAGAACCAACTTCTGTTTTCCAAGAATCATGTCAAGACCCTTGGAACCAGAAGTGAACCGTTCTAAGGTTGATCTAAGGTCCTTGACTTGAGTTTTCAAGGAGGAGTTCTCTTTCTCAAGTTTTTCAACTTGAGTAGAGGTTCCTTCTTGAACCTTCTCAATTAAGGATCTAGAGTCAGCTCTCTCTTTCAGGAATTTTACTTCTTGTCGAAGAGATTCGACTCGGAGTTTAGCTTTCGCCAAATCTCGAGAAAGATAGGAAATTAATTCATTTAACTGATATCTTGAAAAACCACTTATAGTTATTTCGCCGTCCTCTGAGAATGTAAGTTTGCCGTCGTCCGACTCCGACTCTGACTCGGTCTCGATTTCTTCTGAGGCGGTTAGTGCGAGCAGGTTCAACTGTGGGACCTCTTCTTCTTCTTCGAAGGAGGACTCATCCCACGTTGCCTAAAGTGCCTTCTTCTTTCTCGTCTTCTTCATTTCCTTCAGGTTGGGGCATTCAGTCTTGTAGTGGCCCTTCTTCTTGCACTCGTAACAGGTCACGTTGGGTTTGTTCTTTTCATTTGAGGGTTCAGCTGGTTCTTCCTTTCTTCGGCTGGCTTTCCTTCTGTTGGTCTGGTTTTTTAATTCTTTGTAGTAATCCCGGGCTAGCCGAACCAGCTTAGGCCGATTTCCCTCGTTGTCTTCTGAGTCTGAATCAAACTTGGGTGCAGGTTGAGGCTTCTTTTTGGTTGTCTTTCTAGCTTTACCTGCAACAAACGCAATGCCTTTCTCGGCCAGATTGCAGTTAGTCTGCTCATGCAATTCTAATTCAGAAAACAGTTCATCTAATTTAATTTTAGAGAGGTCCCTTGAAACCTTGTATGCATCTACCATAGATGCCCACAAGGTGTTTCTCGGGAAAGCGTTAAGAGCGTACCTTATCAGGTCACGGTTTTCTACCTTATGACCGATTATGTGTAGTCCGTTCATTAACTCCTGAATTCTGGCGTGGAGCTGGGCTGCTGTTTCGTTGTCAATTATCTTGATCGTGTACAGCTTGTTCAGGAGGAGATCTCTCTTGCTGATTCGAGTATCTGAAGTTCCTTCGTGCAGCTCAATCAGCTTACCCGATAGCTCCTTTGCACTGTTGAATGGTCCTACCCAATTCAACTCTTCCTTAGTCAGGCCGCATTGAAGTGTCTGGGTTGCTTTGGCATCAGCTTCAATTTTTCTTTTCAGAGTGGTATCTCACTAAGCGTAAGACTGTGGCACTCCTTCAGCATTCTTTGGAATCTCCAGTCCGGACTGGATGATTATCCACATGTCCACCTGAGTTTTCAGGTGGACCTCCATCCGACTTTTCCAGTAGGAGAAGTCCTCCCCACTGAAAAGTGGTGGTCTGGCTGTGCTGAATTCTTCTTGCATGGTCATTTATCTGAAAATAAGAGTAAAAAGGAAAGAAATATCCCAAGACTTGGTCTTGGATTAGTAGTGGGGGAAGAAAAAGAAATTTTATCGAGGGGTGTTGCATCGTTCTCGATTAACGATAAAAATTCGTAAAAGAAAATAAAATTTGAAGAAAATCCGAAAAATTCTCAAATTGGTGGTTGCACCAAATTTGAGCTTCCCCACTCTGATACCACTTGTTGGATCGAGAGAATACGATAGAGGGGGGGGTGAATATCGTAAATCGTTTCGGATTGAGAAAAGAGCAAATACGCAGCGGAATAAACAAAACACAACACAAAGACTCAAGTGGTTTTACTTGGTTCGAAGTCGGGTCGGCTCCTACTCCAAGGCCCACGGTCGTTGACCATTTACTGCAGGCAATTCTATATGAGCGCAAAAGGTTTACAAGAATTGTATAAGTAAATTGCAGTAAACATAACAGTTTTACTCTTCGTGATCAACGCCCGGTATGGATCGTACTTCGGTGCGGAGGGTCGGCGGCGGCGCTTGGAATCTCGAAATAGAAGGTTTCTGGAGCAGCGCGTTTGAGTCGAAGAGCGTAGAAGCATTGGAAAGAAGGTTGTCTGAAGCCTTGGGGTCGAGGGGCTATTTATAGCCTCCTGGGGTGCCCTGAATGTTGGGGGCGCCCCCCCCCCCACGTGTCAGCCGATCCGGGCAAGTCTCGGTCAGCCCTTATCCCACTTGAATAGGGCTGACAGTTGACTGCGGGCGCCCGGGACGCAGGGGCGCCCGGGTTGACTCGGTCCGCAGGCTTCTCGCTGGCTTGACTCTATCCGCTTCGTTGGCTTGAGCCCGGGGCACCCGGAGCATCCAGGGCGCCCGGGAGCACGGGGGCGCCCGGGAGCATGGGGGCGCCTCCCCCCCAGTGAGCTTCCGAAGCGATTTCTTGCTTAACTTGTTTTGCCTTGACCTTGGGGGTGCCCGGGACACTGGGGGCGCCCTGCCCAGCTACTTGCCCCTCTCCTTTGGGGCGTTCTGAGCTGCAGAAATACATTCCTTTGGTCCTGCATCCAAGGTTAGTCCAAAACAACACAAAGCAATAAAATGTTAGGTTTATGCAGCCTTAGCTGTCTTGGTTCTGACTTTGGGTCTCCAAAATGGAACCCTAGGTCGAACTGACGCCTACTGTTCCCTCGACGGGGAACGCGTCCTCACCTACTCCTCTCAGGAGAATTTACATGTTGCCAACCGGCTCCTCCAGTTGGACTTTTGCCCAGCAGTCCTTCGCCAAGTGCCCAGCTGTCCTTCGCCAGGTCTTCAGTACCAAGCAGTCCTTCGCCTGGTGCCTAGCAGTCCTTCGCCAGGTCTTCGGTTCCAAGCAGTCCTTCGCCTGGTGCCTAACAGTCCTTCGCCAGGTCTTCGGTTCCAAGCAGTCCTTCGCTAGGGCTTTGTATCCTGGCACTCCTTCGCCAAGTGCCTAGCAGTCCTTCGCTAGGGCTTTGTATCCTGGCATTCCTTCGCCAGGTGCCTAGCAGCCCTTCGCTAGGACTTTGTTTCCTGCACACTTAAGTAGCATGTTAGATAAACATTACATCTTAACTTTTGAACCCTTTGCCATTATCAAAATACAGGTTCGACTTGGGTGTTGTCTGCACCAACAAGAAGAAGCTTCCACCTCCAACAAAGCAAAGTCAAAAGACCATATTATTTGCTTTGAGTGCAATGAAAATGGGCACTACAAGGACAAGTGTCCAAAGGGTAAGAAAAAGGAGGTAAACCCGAAACCCAAGTCAATTTCTTTAAATTCTAACATGGGTTGTAGGAAAAAGAAAGAGAAGAAGCATATACGGTGCTTCATATGTGGTGAGCTAGGACACTACCACACCAAATGCTCAAGAAAAGGAGAATTTAAGAAATTAAAGCATTTGAGAAAATGGGAGAAGAAGGAGAAGAAGAAAAGCTCACATCAAGGGGGAGTTATAAGGGTAAGGGAGGTAATCCCTAACTTTAAGTTTAAATGTAATTCAAATTTAAACTTCTCCATGCATGTTAGAGATAATGTTAATTATTTATTCATGCATAATTTTGGCTTTAAATATCATGATATGAATAGAGTTAATGTTGCATATCAAAACCCTAGGGAATTCATGCATCATGATAAACCTAGAACATTTAGACCTAAGGACCAAGACATTAATCCCAAGAAGAGGAGACGCATGCCTAGAATGGGTAGGTCTAGGAATGTCCAAAGTGGATATGTTGATTCTAGGTTTGAGAGCCTAGACAGGGAAAATCAATTATTAAGGGCAAAGCTTGATAAATTAGAGAAAACCCTAGATAGATTCACTATTGAATCTAAAGGTTTAGGTATGGGGTTGGGTAGTCAAAAACCCAACAATGATAGATCGGGTCTAGGATACCGATCTAAGTTCTCCAATGCTAATGAAAAGAAATATGCTAGGATAGCATACAACTATGGCAAGGAGGGGAAGTCCAAAAATGACAAGGGAATGCCATGTAAAAATAAGAAGAAAATCTTAACTAAGGACAAGGTGTCTTAAGTTAATAAGGTTAGGGTTGTAGACCAAGAGTCACTGGAGGTACACCGGTGTGGTCTAGCAGTTGTTGAGTCACCTAGGGAGATGGCTAAGGCTAAGAGCTCAAGGGGAAGCTCTAGGAGCCAAGTTGGGACCCATGGTTTATGGATCCCAGGAGGATTTCTCTCGGAAGTCTAGATGGGTCATGGAGAGTGCCAAAGGATGTGGGGATGAATTTGGAGTCTCAATCCTAGGGTTTCGACACATTGGATTAGTGTATCATGCATGAAAATATGACATTGGGGTCATATAGCATGGGAGTTATTTTTTGATGTGTAAATGTCATATAAACAAGTGCTAAGGATGCATTGTGGGTTGGCATGGGTAGAGACATCAAGAGGAAATCAAAACTAGGACTTTAGGTCAATGTTCAATTGAACCATTTAGCTAGTTTTGATTTTTATGTCAATCTTAGGAATGATGATAGATACATATTTAAATGTATTTTTTTCAAGTAGATATGAGTACCACAAACCTCTCTATAAAATTTGGGAATTTTTGAAGATTTATGGAATTTCTGGTGCATTTCTGAATTTGGGTCAGAAATGCTAAATTTGGAATTTTCAGGGTGTTAGTCGACTGGTCCAGGGGCAATCGACTGGTAAAGGTTGATATTGGTTTTTCATCAATCAAAAGGTGTTTAAATGATGGAAAATAAGTGGGTAATCTAATGGGGGTTAGTACACTGTGTTTATGATCATTAGAGGGTAAAGAATTCAATAAGAGGGAGATTGTTGGAGTATTTTCGATGTGTGATAAAGGGGGAGAAGTGTTGGGTTTAAGTGGGAAACCAAACACACCTTTGCAAGAAATCCTACGTCTAGGGGGAGCTTAGGTAAAGGGGGAGCATTGTTGCTCCGTTATTGGTGTAAGGGGAACCTCGGAAAGGTTTTTAAAAAGCCTTTGTAAGTCCAATGTAGGGGAGCCTTGGAGAGGTTTTTAAAAGTCCGATTTGGTAAAAGTCCTAAACTCATTGGGGAGGTTTAAGTGTGGGGATGCCTTGGGATAGCATCCATGCTTGCATTGCATATGCATTGGCGATGTAAGTCCAAGGTGAAGCCTTGGCAACATAAGTCCAAATGGTTATTAGCATTGTTTTTGCTATTTATTTTCCCTAACTTAAACGTATTGCCAAACATCAAAAAGGGGGAGATTGTTGGGGCAATCTATAATCCGGAGTGATCATGTGTTTTGATGTTTGGGCAAAGGATTTAAGTTAGGATCACCCTTGTGTTTTGATGTGTGTATGTAAGTGTGCAGGTTTGCAGGATACACATAGACTTGGTTGGACGTCTTCAGGTACGGTGAAGGGTGGCATGGAGGCAAGCCGTGAGCTTGTGTGCGCATCCGAGGGACCATGGACAAAGCAGGGATGATGAGCCGAGGAAGTGGACTTCGAGGCGTACGTGAAGGATGGCATGGAGGCAAGCCGAGGGCTTGTGTGTGCATCTAAGGGACGAGGGTCAAAGTCAAAGAGGGCTTGAAGGCAACAGGTCGAGGCTGCTGGAGCAGGAACGATGAGCTGAGGGAAGCGGACTTTGAAGCATGCGTGAAGGATGGCATGGAGGCAAGCCGAGGGCTTGTGTGCGCATCTGAGAGACGGGAGCCAAAGTCGAAGAGAGCTTAAAGGCAACAGATCGAGACTGCTGGATGAAGAGTCAACTAGGTCGTGAGGGTTCGAGTGCTGAGTAAATTGTACTCGGGAAATCCTAGGGTTCGAGTGCTGAGGGAAATGTACTCGGGAAGGGGAAACCTTAGGTTTAGGAGTGAACCAGTCGACTGGCGCTTGGGCAGCCGACTGATAAAGTCCACAGAAAGATCAGTCGACTGCCCTTGGATCAGTCGACTGATGACACTTGGAAATTCGAATGTTAAACTATAACGGTCGAATCTAAGTGGTACTAGTCAACTGGTAATGGACCAGTCGACTGGTAACGGTCTTCTCAGCAAAGAGCTCTATTTAAGAGGGCTCGGTTTTGGCTGAGAGTTCTTGACGAAATTGGCTTTGGTTAAAGGCCAATTAGTAGTCTTTGTGCTGGGGAGTGTTGTCCGGATTATGGCGAGGTTTCTCCACCTATAGGGAGTTACACGAGCTAGCCGGAGGTCTTCCGGGGAGTCATCCATCGACAGATCGGGATCGTCCACCTTACGGACAGCCGTGGAGTAAGAGCTTTATCTCCAAACCACGTAAAGTTGACGTGTTAGCGATTGTTTGAATTTGTTATTAGTATTTCCGCTTACACACACTAACATCGTAGGAAGAAGAATCGAAAAAGTACTATTCACCCCCCTCTAGCACATGGTAAGATCCTAACATCTAGGTCTATCAATAAGTTTAAACCAAAGAATCAACAAAAAAATCCATATTGGAATATAAGATTTCAGTCGATTCTTTCAATAACATTTTAACACCTCCAGAGAAGCCGAAATAAATGATAGATAGCATATTTGAAATCCTTGCAATATAAGAAATCCATAGAATTAAAATGAGTGTAATCTAAGTTCTCTAGGTGCATTAGTGAATTTTGATTAAAACTCACTGATGGACCTAGAGAACTTCGATTGCACTCATTTTAATTCTTCCTATGGATTTTTGAGATTACAAGAAGTTCAAATATACTATCCATTGTTTATTTGGGCTTTTCCGGAGTTGTTAAAATGTTATTGAAAGAATCAGCTGAAATCCTACATTATGCCCGATATAAGTTCATATCAGACCCATGTAGACATGATATGAACTTATATCAGGCCCAACATAGATATGATATTATTCATAAAGGAGATATAATGTATCAAAATATGATAATTGCATAAAGATAGCATTTGCTATGTTAGAACTCAAAACTTAATTGATGAACATGAGGCTAAAGTTCATGATAGATTGCAACTGATCAACTAGAATCCTTGATATATTTATCTCCGAGAAAATCATCTTTTGATTTTTAAAATAATAGATATACAAATTTAAAAAAAATACTTGAGATATTTGAAGATCAATGTTATTTTGATTTTTATCCATTGTACGCAATCTAAATATTTTTATAAAAGTAATTCGTTGTGTCAACAATTGCATATATTTATACATGAGATGCTAATGTCACGCCCCCAGGGCTCATGCTTGTTCGAAAATCGGACAGCATCTCCCTGGTACGGCGGACAATCTGAAGCTCATATACATATATCTCAACACAATATAAATCATAGCCTCACACGGTTGACAACCATGCAAAATAAGATAAATAAGAATCACATATCTTCTATAATACTTATCATGAGCTACCAGTAGTGCGTTCCCCAAATAAAGACACAATTCCCACCGACAAGCATACAAGGTCCACAAGAACATAGTTACAAATCAAAAACCCATGGAAATAAATACCGGTCCACTAAAGAAGCAAATACAAGTCCACTAAATAGAATACGAAACAAACCAAAATGTTCGACGCTATGGGGCTGACGATGAATCCTCTCTTGGCAACACGAGACGTAACTATCGACTACTTAAAATAAAAGTAGGAATAAATGGTGGTGAGTTTGGGCTTGAACTCTGCGAGTATAGAAAATAGATAAGTGTATGGTATAAATAAGATAAATGAAAGCAGATAGAAATAAGGTATACAGTCTCCGAAATATAAAGTATAAATCAAATGCGAAAACATACCTGCGGGGCATAATTAGAAACCCCCATGACACATCAATGATTCGCTCGTACTACTGAGCATAAACAGATCAGATAAATAATGCAAATAAACAACTATATATGCATGTCAGTCATATGCAACAATCATAACTCAAACAAATACAATATACATCGTATGCACATGATGCAATAACATGCAATGACATGATACAAGATGCATTGTATGCACATAATGCAAGATACTATCAATATAACTTAAACTGAAACTAAATTGAACCTCAGAAGAAGCGCAGATTGCAAACAGAGTGAAGATAAGAGTTCAGTTGATGCAGTATACCTAAATTTAACAAAGATCTATCAAAAATTAACTAAAATCAATTACACTACATGATGCCTTAAATAGACAATTGACCTTAGCGTAGTAATTCTCACCTCACTGCCACACGATCAGATGATCGCTCAATGCTCAACTCCTTCGATGTCGGATCCTAACGAATCACCTAAGAGGTTGTGCTGAACTAGCCTCTACATTCAAATAGACACAAATATAATCTTACATATATCTACAAATTAACAAAAAATAGACAATAAAACCCAATGGCCAAGGGATGCTCGGCCAAGGCTATATACGTATACATTGCCCGACCAGATCAAGGCATGCCATGTGTGGAGAGAGCATGCTCATGGCTGTGAGCTCGTGACCGACTAAGCTCTCCTCTAGTCAAGCTCACGATTGGTCTAGCTTGTGGTCAGTCGGCCAAGCTCAAGTTGGCTAAGCTCGCGGCAACGAGCTCACGACCTGCCAAGCACACAGTCATGAGCTCACGGTCGGCCAATCTCACGGTAGCGAGCTCACAGTCGGCCAAGCTCGTGGTCATGAGATCACGGCTGGCCAAGCATGCTCGAGCTAGCAAATGGCCAAGCTCGCGATGGAAAAGCGAGAGGAGAGGGAACGAGGAGAGGAGCATACCGATCAAAGAGGAGAGGATGTTGGAGATCGGAGAGTGAAGAGGAGAGTACGCTGGAGATCTGTGATCGAAGAGGCTACTGGAAATCAAGAGATCGGGGGGATAGATTGAAGAAGGGTTTAACCCTAATTTTGATCCTCCAAATAGTGATGGAATTTATTTTTCGTCGCTAAAATAGTGAAGGAAGTTAAAATATATCCGTTGCTAAAATAGTGATAGAAAATCTATTCCATCACTATTGACTAACTGAAAATATATTCCGTTGTTATTAAGCGATTGAAAATAAATTTCATCCCCATAATAGCGATGGAATCTCTTTTCTTAGCGATGGAAGTTAACTTCGATCGCTAATTAGCCACGGATTTTAACTTCCATTGCTAATTCCATCACTAAATCGGGTATTTTTTTATAGTGCTTTTGGAATGTGGGATAGTTACCCATACACCATATCTATTACTGCTCATTGGAATGGTGTAGCTAAGTGTCAAAATTAAACCCTAAGGGACATGGTAAGAAATACGATGACATTTTCTTCTTTACTAGATTCCTTGTAGGGTGAAACACTCTAAACTACAATATACCTACTTAATAGAGTATCTAGTAAGAAAGTGAGTAACACCTCATTTAAGCTATGGATGAGTAAGAAGCCTATATTAGGCATTTATACGCCTGGGATTGTCTAGCTAAGGCTATGTTTTATAGGTCTTATGAAAAGAAATTGGATTCTAGGACTGTCAGCTGTCATTTTATGGGTTACTTTGAAAAGTTGAGGAGCTTTAAGTTTTATGTTTCCACAAGGAGGTCATTTTTTTGATATGAAAATGTCATGTTTATTTAGGACAGTGGGAGCACTAAACTCAATGATATATCTTTTGAAGCGGAGAGCATTGGCGATCCTACTAAAGTTACTACGGTGCAACTAGTAGTGGTATGATATCCATACCTTATGCTATTGGAGTTGGACATCCAATGGGAGTAATACAATATGAAATTCTTGAGTTTTCTCCAATACATGGTGGAATGACCTACTCATGTTGAGGTATTTCCTCCTATAGATGAGCAAGTGCCCCTTTCACCTCATATACAAGTGTTGCCAAGAAGATCTACCAGGGAAAGGAGATCCACAATTTTACGTGCTTATGTTTATCTCCCGAAGCATTAGTTTGACATAGGATTAGAAAGTGATCCTATATTTTTTCAAAAAGTCAAACAATATAAATGCTCTAATCTCAAGAGATGGATTGAAACCATGAATGAAGAGATGAAATCTATGTCAAACAATGACATATGAAAACTTGTCAAATTTCCTTAAGGGGTAAACATCTGTTGGTTGTAAATAGATATTTAATGGGATTCAATGAGTAATGTTGAAAAGTATAAGATTCATCTTGTCGCCAACGATTCACTTAAAAGGAGAACACTAATTACAATGAGACATTCTCGCTGATTTCAATGAAAGACTCCCTCAGGGTAATCATGATACTAATACATAGTGTAGCTAGATATTAAGGAAACTATATACATGGTACAATTGGAGAACTTTGAATCCTTAAATTCTAAGCACCTAGTCTGTAAATTGAAGGAGTCTGTTTATGTTTAAAACAGACATCTTGTCAATGATATAATAAATTTGATAAGTAATTGCCTCATTTGGTTTTGAGAAGAATCCAGTTGATCAATGCATATATGTTAAATTCAGTTGGATCAAGTTTTTAATACTTGTCTTGCAAGCAATAATAAAAATTTATTGTATAAAACCAAGGCAATTATATCAGAAAATTTTGAATTGAATGATCTTGGTGAAACATCCTTTGTATTAGACATACAGATTTATCGTGATTGTTTAAGAGACATTCTTAAAGTTTCACAAAGGGACTATATTAAAAAGATACTTATTCGGTATAATATACATAATTGTGCACCTAGTGAACACTCATGTGTCTAGAGGTAACAAATTTAGCTCGAAACAATGTCCATAATGTGAAGTTAAAATCAAGGAAATGCAAAAACTTCCTTATACATCGGTTATAGAAAAGCTTATGTATGCACAAGTATGTACGCATCTAGATATTGCGTACATTGTATGGATGTTAGACAAATATCTGAGTAATCCTAGACTAGTGCATTGGAAAGTCATAAAGAGAGTTTTGTCATATCTTCAAAGAACTAAAGAGTACATGCTTATATATCAGAGATCCAGTTAGCTAGAGGTGATTGAATATTTAGACTCTAGCTTTGTTGGATGATTGAATAGTAAGAGATCCACCTTAGGTTATGTCTTCGTATTGATTGGAGGAGTTATATCATAGAAAAGCATCAAATAAACACTTATAATTGTTGGATCATTAGAAGAGAGAGAGAGGGGGGAGGAGGGAGAATCTCGATTTAAAACTTTCTTTTCTTTTCACTTCTACTCCAAGAATCGCAATCCCAATCACTTTGTTGGGCAATCCACTAAAGTCCTTTTCTCCAAAAAACCTTTGGAGAGAAGCAAACTCGTTCAGAATGCAAGGAGTACAGTAACAATCCTAATGTCTCCTAAATGAATGCAAGTACAATAATAAATGTATATCGACAATGAAAATGTGAACTAAAGCGTAGATGTCGGTGAGTTCTCGGCCTCATAGTAATGAGCCTTGCACGTTCAGTAGACACGAGAACATATGAGGCAAGAGAGAAAGTTGTTTTGAGCTATGATCCCAAGGTTTTCTTATATAGGCTACGTTCGGTCAACTAAAAAATTGTTCAGTTAACAGATCCAATCGGTCGACTGATCTTCCTATCAGTCGACGGAATCCCGCACCTTCCTTGTATTTGCTGCTTGGCTGGTATTGCAATAAATGTGTTTGGTCGACGGATCCTCATGATTAGTCGACAACCCATGCCTATCAAATATAGATCAATCAACTGATCCTGATGATCAACAGATGGATAACACTGAATTTCTTTGCGGCGGTGCTATTCTATCTGGATCAATCGACTAAGCCAGATGATCAGTCGACAAAACCTCCAGCCAACTTGGTTTGACTAACCTGCACCAAAGAGTTAATACAATGCAAATAATATATAAATTAATCTATCAAAACATAGTTAGTGCAGACATATTAGTATGTATGATGAGTAAAGACAATTGGACTTGTCTTTATCTCAACTTAGAAAGCTTCACTGGTTTCTAGTTGGATCAACGCCTAACGCTTGTCCCAGCGGGACACAACTGTTGATGCAGTCTGACCCTGATTGTTGTTTTGGTGTTGACACCGATTTTAGTTTAGGTTGATGATTATGATGATTATGATTAAGTCCTGATCGTGGATTAGGCATGGTATGAAAAATCCTAGCTTGGAGGGCTAGGTGTTGGAAAATCCTAACCTGGAGGGTTAGGTGTGGAAAATCCTAGCTTGGAGGGCTAGGTGTTGGAAAAGTCCTGATTCGGAAGGGTTGGGTGAAAAGTCCTAGCTTGGAGGGCTAGGTGAAAAGTCCTAACTTGGAGGGTTAGGTGAAAAGTCCCAACTTGGAGAGTTAGGTGAAAAAGTCATGGCTTGGAGGGTCAGGTCCTAGCTTGGAGGGCTAAGTTTGGAAAAGTCCTAATTCGGAAGAGTTGGGTGAAAAGTCCTAGCTTAGAGGGCTAGGTGAAAAGTCCTAACTTGGAGGGTTAGGTGAAAATTCCCAACTTGGAGGGTTAGGTGAAAAATCCTTAGCTTGGAGGGCTAAGGTGGATGAAATCCTAGCTTGGAGGGCTAGGTTTGAGTCCCTGGATCGGTCTGGTGACCGATCAGGGATATTGGCACGCTGCTCCTTCGTGGATCGGTCTGGTGACCGATCCAGCGATGACTGATCGGTCTGGTGACCGATCAGGGAGCGCACAGTGAGGTTGGGAACCTACTGTGTGGCTCCTGATCGGTCTGGTGACCGATCAGGGAGCAGGTCGTTGCCTTGTTGCTTGGCTCCTGATCGGTCCGGTGACCGATCAGGGAGCAGGCAACTTCCTCACTGCCTTGCTTCTGATCGGTCTGGTGACCGATCAGGAAGCACTCAGTGAGTTGAGTTCCCCCGCTGATCAGCTCCTGAACGGTCTGATGACCGATCCACGACTTAGGATTTGATTTTCGCAGTTACTGTTCACTCAGACGTGGACCGATCAGGCTTGAGCCTGATCGGACAGGGAGCTACCTGATCGGTCTGGTGACCGATCAGGCTTCACTCTGATCGGTCTGGTGACTGATCAGGCTTGTGTTGCCGCGAGAGCTGGGAGTCCCAGCTAAGCGGTGGATCGGTCTGGTGACCGACCCACAAGCCCTGGATCGGTCCGGTGACCGATCACTTTAATTCAAATTACACTGTCAGACGCTCTGATCGCGTCTGACCGTATCTGATTCTCTGCGCTTAACATCTGATACATGATTTGCTGCTTGATATGCTGTCCTAATACTCTGATTAAGCTGCAGGTGACAGGGAAGGATTCAAACACTCAAGGAGAGTCAATGGAGACCTTTCCTTGGAGCAGGTTTGTCTGTTTTTCCATCTCAGGTTGCAACGGGCACTGGCGCTGGCTGGAGCTACTGACTGGGGCTGGTCTGAGGGAAGCTCAAGGAGTCCAGAAGAGCTCAGTGGTGGCTGGTGGTTGCAGGTGAGCAGCTGGAGGCTGCAGGGAGATGTTGTCACCTGGCGTTCAGGAGAGAAACAAAAGGAGCGGTGTGGAGCAGAGCAAGAAGAAGTTGTTGCTTTGGTTTTCTGCTGCAATTCTTGCTGCGTGCTTGTGCTCCTTGTTGATCATCCACTCTTGAGAAAGTTACTCTGATCTTTGAAGCAACCAGCCCTTGCTTGAGCACTTGGAGGAAGGAACAAGAAGCTTCGAGTCCAACAGCGAGAAGACACGGGGAAAGGGTTCTTGCGTGAGATCGTCGCTGGGGGGAGCTCAGAGGGAGCTTGCTGTGTTCTTGTCTTTGCTAAGTGCTAAGTAAGATCTTTCTTGTGTTTCACTGTGCTTAAACCTATATCATTGATTGAAACGATGTGGAGAGGTTACTCCACCGAGAAGGAGGTTGCTTTCTATCCGGTGTTCACCGGGGCTTGATCTGCCGACGATCAAGGGATCGCCCACCTTAAGGGCACGCCAAGGAGTAGGGGCAAGTTATCCCCGAACCTTGTAAACCCTCCTTGTTAGCGATCTTGCTAGTTGTGTTAGTTTGCTTTCGTCTTCTATTTTTCAGCATACTCTGTGTTTGCTACTTCCGCTGTGCTACTAACAAATCTAAGTGCAGAAATACATTAAGTGCTAAAGTTCAAGTGTTTGGCTATATTCACCCCCCCCCTCTCTAGCCATCCGGGTTCCAACAACGACCTCACTGCACTCTCTTCTAGGAACTTATTTTTACTCACCTGCCAAACATCGGGTCCTCCAAACCTGTTTGGACTTTTTCTGCTCAGTGTCTGATTGTCTGATCCACCAAGACTTTTCCTGCAATACTAGATTAGCACACCAACAATAATAGTAATGCAAAATAGTGTTGTAAACATATACTTATATTTATCGAAATCCGCTAGTCTAGTCAACAGCGCACGATCGACCGGAAACCTTCCGATCAAACTTGCTTGGAGTTCATTGCTCTAAGACTTCTTATTACCTAGGATTATCTCCCCATAGGACCTAGCTCCACTCATTAAGATTTTCACCACCTAGGGTTACCTTCTCCTAGGGCCTAGCGTCATTCACTAAGACTTTCACCACTTAGGGTTATCTCCCCAGGGTCTAATTCACTCACCAAGACTTTCACCACCTAGCTTCACTCACTAGGGGCTAGCTTCACTTACTAGGACTTTGCTTGGAGTTCACTCCTCCAAGACCTAAGGTTACCTCCCCTTAGGATTTTCCTCTTGCCAAGAATCCGGTCATCATGACTTGCTTGGACTTACTAGTTGCTTGATAGACTACTCACCCGACTAGGTCAACCTTGACCAAGCTTCATTAAATATATTGTCAAACAAATATCAAAATCCTAGAGGTCGATTGCACCAATAATACTAACTTCTACAATTGAGGCAATATTTATAGCCTACTTTAATGTTAGGATGTATACTAAAAGTCTTACCTTTTGGTTATGATACATCTATATTTTAAAGAGAATCAGAAAATCACACAGTGCATGTTTATATTAGTATGTGCACTAAACGTCTGATGCTTGGCATTGTAGATAACATGGTGCGTGGTATCGCACAGAAGATCATGTTATCAGGTTCCTTACCGAAGCATAAGAAAGAGGCTCACAACCGAGATGGAGTTTGACAAACCATCGGGATGGTTGTAGTGTAGTTAGGTGTGGTTTATCTTAACCATAGGATTACACTAGTGTACTTCGTGTACATTGAGTAGGACCAAAAGAGAGGTCATCCAATTTTTGTGCTGACTTAGTAAATTGGATTAGACCTCGGATAATATTATGGAGTACGATCTCTTAATCCCGAAATAATGACGGGCATATATTATTAATTATTATATCTTTGATTTACCAATGGGTGAGATCTATTATGTTAGATCGATAGACCCAGTAAGTTGGGAGATAATATTAATAATATGATGTGTCGTTAATTATTGACGGAATCTGTGTCCTGGTGAGTCAGGATGATGATGCCCCCTTGGTGAGCTCAAAAGGATCGTCATGTCAAATCTTGCAAGTGAACTATGGTCCGGCATGATGAAAAGGTTGAGTGGTATTAATCAAGAATCAAGAAGACAATTAATTTAATTATCAGTAAATTAAATTAATTATAGGGTATACGATATCTTAAACACGGGAAAATAGACGACTCGTAATATGTGGAACCCATATGAAAATATGGGGTTGGTGAGGAAGTACAATGGGATCCTTTAGTGGAATGGATCTCCATTAATGGACCGGGTTTGGATCCATTAGCGGGCCAAGAATCAACTCCTCCTCATGGTCCCTATCTTAGCCCAATAAAACCCCATAGGAAAAAAAACAAGGCTGATTAATTAAGGAAATAATTTTTGATTAATTGAGGAATTAATCTTTGGTTATTTAAGGAATTATTCTCTGATGAATTGAGGAAATAATCTATGATTAATTGAGGAATTAATCTTTGTTTATTTAAGGAATTAATCTCAGGAGTAATTAAAGAATTAATCTCAGATTAATTAATTTATTAATCTCTGATTAATTAAGAAATTATTCTCTACAAATTTTGGAATCAATCCATAATTAATTGGAAATTTTTTCCAACTAATCCCCTATAAATATAAACCCCTACCTCTCTCTCCCTCAATCTAATCTCTCTCTCCCTCTCACCTAGGTCACGGCAAGAAGAGAGGAGAAGGCTTGGTGCTTTCTTCCTCTTTTTTTCTTCTTGTTCTTTTTCCTCTCTTGTTGGTGGACGACACTAGAGAAGGAGGAGCTTCTTCCTCCTTGGTGGCGCACGTGAACAATGGAAAAGGGAGGTGGCCGGCGGCGATGAAGGAGATCTTGGTGGTTTCGGCGCCGGAATTGGTGAAGGAGGAAGAACTGACGTGGGGAAGAAGGAGATTCTCTTCTTCCTCTCTTGTCATCTCTTCCTCAGCTCTTCCCCAAGGCGCGCGCGGCTAGGATCCAAGGTGATCATCGCCGGCGGTGAGGAAGATTCATCCTCTTCCTCTAGGACAGCCAGCGGTGACAAAAGAGAAGAAGGAGGCAGTTCGCAAGGGTTTAAAGGGAAGAAGGAGATTTGTTCTCGGTGCTTCTTCCTCTTCTTCATCTTCCAAGCTTTCCTTTCGGCGTAACCTTGAAGTTGGCCGAACCTTGTGGCTAAAGGTGGCCGGCGGGTTGAGGTGGAAAGGAAGAAAAGCTACCAGCGCAAAGCAACCCTATTTTAGGGTTTGAGTGACTTGATTGGAAGAGGCTTGAAGAAGAGAGATTAATTCAGAGGCCTTGGTGACTCCGCGACTTGGTAGATCGTCACCCACACGACGTCCAGGAGGGGAGGGTCATAAGATAGAAGACTGCGAGGTAAACGACGAGGTATATTTCTCCCAAGCTCCAGTTTTGTTTTGCTATGTTTTATTTGTACCTTGTTGCTTTGTCTTGTCGTTTCATGTATGTTAGTTTATTATTTTGATTTGGAATCATAGATAATAATTAATTAACTGGACCCCGAAGATAATCACAAAAATCGACGATCCAAATCGTCGTCTTTTCCGCGGTTAATTAATCCGGAAAGTTACAAGGTCTTAACCTCGATTTCGGCCAAGTTGTAACTTGGATTAATTAACACGACGACGAGTCGGTCGTTAGAAGGACGGGTCTCTATTCGGATTAAATTGTTTTAATCTGTAGCCATAGAGAGGTCTTTCAGATACAACCCCGTAATTGTCTTGGAAACTGCCAAGCCATACCAACATTTAAATCATTAAATCATAGGATTTGGCAGTGAAACTTTATCATAACATTACAAATTGTTGATGGAATTAATAGGCTATTGAGGATCAACTTGATAATAAATATACATAGCTCTTTTCCAAGAACAACTACAGTTTGTCAAGAATATTAGGGCATCTCCAATGGTTAATCCTCTAAAGAAAGTTTTTTATAATTCTTAATGTGTCACATAAATGCTACATCAAAAATATTAAAATCTATTAGGACATCTCTAATGGTTAAACCTCTTAATTAATTTTTTTATATTTGCCAATATACCACATTAATGTCACATTACAAATATAAAAACTTACTATTCTCTATATAATATCTCTATATAATTTTCATTTAATATTTTAATTAATTATGATCTTTAATTTAATTTATATATAATTTGTAATTAATAAATTATGAATTTTAATTTAATTTAATTTATAATTTAATTTAATATTTAATTAATTTATGAATGTTAATTTAATTATAGTCATTTGTATATTTTTTAATTTATCGAATATATTTATTTTCAACTGTAAAAATATAACTTTAATTATTACTAATAAAATAAAACATTATAATTAAATACTTTATAAAATAATTTATTTTTAGTTATTTTGAAAATGTCACGTGCAAAATTATCTTATCCTTAATGGTCAGCTCCACCTTCAAGATAAAAAAAAAAGATTTGAAATATCAAACCTATTCTTTAAAAAAAAAACCTCAAACTTTATGTCCTAAAGCTTTTTTCAACTTTTTTTTATTTTATAAACCTCTTCAAAAACTATGCATTGGAGATGCTCCTAGGACAGGTAGTCGAGCATATACATAACCCTTTTTCAAGTATATGAATATCAAGTTTCTAGTAGTTAAAAAAAAAGAGTTCAAAGTAGTTAGTGATGGTAGAGCATATTGGGACAGATTTCATATGGACAAATCCACTCATCAAGGGATTGTTGCCTAAGATATTTCATCAACATGTGATGAATATGAAAGGATGAAATACTCATCTAGTTGAAGTTTGTATTTCATATTTTAATACTCTGTATTTATGAACACATGTATATTTTGGTTTATTGTATATATTTAGGTTTAAAAATACATGTGTATTTTGCTTTGATACTCTGAATTAAGACATTGTGATTTACTAATGCATTGTTGTATTTGATGTTTGTAAATATAATGGGAGACTCTTGTTTGAGTTATAAAATTGTAATCATGGTTTACTAATATGGTTTTATATAATGAGTTTGTAAGCGTGATTCAGACCCTTTTGGGTCATAAGGAGGATTAGTTGAGAGCTGCAGATCACATTTCATGTAATTCTTATACTATACATCAACATCTTGATCTATATCATAATGATATTAATATTTTAATTACTGATAGGGCTGGTTACAATTATAGTAACTATAACTTTTTTAGTCTCGTATTGATGAAATTAATGGACCAGATTATTAAAAAGGTATGTAACCCATAAAGTTTTGGTATTATTGTTGACATCAACTAAGGATAAATTGTGTGATATAAATAGTATCACATACAATACAAATGGGATATTGTTGGATTTAGTCTCCATAAGGGGTGCTAACATGTTAATTAACGACACAAGGATTGTCATTGTAGACAAACCCATTAAAGTGGCCTAATTTTTGTGTGAATCACGGGTTTGTGGTATTAGATGTGCCTGGACTCATATGTGTAGAACTTATTAGTCAGTTACCGTTAGTATTGATGGGTAGCTAACGAGTTTGGGCTTGTTATGTATATAAGAGTATGATCTTCATAGGAGAGGGGGCATACAATTATCTTATTTTCCCCATCAGACCAAGATTACAGAGTTGTCGCTCTCGCATTTATGGAAGATTGTGCTCTACAACTAATTGGTGTTTTGATCTTTAGATTCTTTCAGCAACAATAAGGGTGAGGATGTCTCTGGATTCAAACACGGATTCAAAGGATCCAACATAGGATCTTATTGAAGATCTACAACAAATATGCGAAAGATTAGATAATTGTATGCCCCCTCTTCAATAAGATCCTATGTTGGATCCTTTGAATTCGTTTTGTTGATTCATATGTGGTTGCACGATCTTAAGGAGGGATATATAAAATCCTATCAAGACAAACAAAAATGTCCATGGCATTGCAAAGAAGCTGAGGAAGCAACACAGTGAAGGCATTAACAATGCTACAAACTCTCATTGTGGTTGTTGTACTCTTTGCAACAGTTGCATTTGCTTCCACCCATACTATTCCAAGTGGAACCGATTCTACTGGGACAGTTACGGTTGTCGGATCTGGGAGTTTCAATTTTTTTTGTTTCATATTCAATGTTGTTGCCCTCTTCACTACATTAGAAGTTGTGGTGATTCAGATAACAATACTTAGGGGTGAAACAAAAGCAGAGAGGCGTGTGGATGAAGTTATTAACAAACTCATGTGGTTTCATTCATTACATCTTCCTACATTGTGGTGGGTCGGCATAACCAATGGATAACTTTCCTGATTTTGCTAATTGGTGGAGTTACAAAGATTGGCGTTCTAGGGACCATGACTTACTACGTTGTAAGGAGCCCACCGCGTGCAGCAAAATTTTTATAGTTTTTGTGTCCCACACAGTAGTCCAGGGATGGATTTACATAGGACCGGGGAGCTACAGGCCTCCCGAATTTTTAATAATATTATTTTTATATAAAATTTTTTATTTTTTAATATAGATATTTTTTATTTTCTTAGTATATATAATATTGACTCCTTTAAATATAAATATTTATAGTTATAGTCTAATGGTAAATTTAATATTCAAATCTCTAAGAAGACTATATATATATATATATATATATATATATATATATATATATATATATATATTTCTCTAATTTAATATAAATATTTATTATATATTTTGAAAGATTGTGGGATCATTATTATAATAATTATTTACGTCATTTAGACTTAGTATACGATCATCCCAACTTACATTTCTAGATCCGCCCTGCAGTAGTCGAATGGATCCATCATGGTTCTAATGTTCATCTTAGCTGTTATAGAATAAAAGGGAGCTTCTCAATAGATTCTCAAGGTTAGCATGTTATAATTTGGGCAATTGTCACTTTGCATGCATAATCTGATTCTAACTGGGCAGGTGTTTTAGTGCGTTGAGTGACCTACAGGAAGTAGGAATAAGAATAGATTATATGAAGCTTAACTCAATTTGCGATTTTTAAAATAATCTTAATTCAGTTAATAAGATGAACACTATGATCCTATCCACAATCCACAGAGTCCTCAACATGAACTCAGTTATTCAGATATGTGACAACTGTAAAACAATGAATTGCATTGTGCTATCTAATTTTATATGTTTATAACATATTTACAAATGCAGTCCGGAGACAATTATTGTTAAAAATAATTATGAATCCAAATATATTATATTTATAGTGAATTTCTTATTTGTACTTAGTGGTTGTACCATTAGTAATATAATATGTATATAACTCACTTTAAGATAAAAATTTATTTTATTAAAATTTGAAATTTTAATTTTGAAAATTTTAAAATATAATTTCAAATTAAATCTTTTTTAATTTAATAAATTATTTTTTAAAATTTTAATTTTGATTAAGATTTGAATTTTTGTATTTGTAATATAATTATAGATTTATTTTTTGATTATGTATTTTTAAAATTTATGATTTTATATTTTAAATTTTTAAAATTTAAAAAAAAATGTTGAAATTACTAATAAATTTTGAATTCTTTTAAGAGAAAAAAGGATATTAATATAATTTAGACTTTATCAAATCAATTAAGAGTTTTTTAATAAAAGATATAAATTTTTAATTAAATAGTAAAATATATATTAATTTTGGGAGCACGTACGCTTCAAGTCCCAAATTTAATATTAAATTAGCGATTCTGATATCAAATTTTGAAAAAAAATTTTATAGTCTCAAAGTTGAGCGTTTATCTTTCTTTTTTAGTCTTAAATTTTAAAAGTAATAAATTTAATATCGGGAGACACCTCAAGTTTTTTTAAAAAAAATGATTGAAAACTATAATTCAATTAAAATTTTTAATTTTTAATTTTTTTTAGCTTGAACATTATAATCTAATTGGGAAGGTGAATCTTAACATTTTCAATTTTTATTTTTTTTAACTTGAATATTATAACCTAATTGAAAAAATAAATCTTACACTAAAATGAAAATAAAATGTTACCATTGAGATTAATTTTTCGGTTAATTGGAGAAAACTCCCCAATCCCAAACTGGCCTTTGCATGCACTCCCCACTTGACAAATTTTTTGCATTCACTCCCTGATGGATTGAGTATAAAAGAGTGAAAACTCAGTATACATTGTAAAAATTTAAGTATAAATTGTTTGAGATTGATTACTAATTTAAGAAATTTGAGTACAAAGTTTTGGTGACCCCTCATGTGAAAATCTTGATGTGATGAGTATAAAAGAGTGAAAACTCAGTATACATTATAAAGATTTGAGTATAAATTGTTTGATATTGAGTACTAATTTAAGAAATTTGAGTATAAAATTTCGGTGACTTCTCATGTGAAAATCTTGATGTGGTGGATGCAACCTCACATACTCAAATTTCTAAAGTTTATACTTAAATTTTTTCAAATAATATTCAATCTAAATCAATTTATACTTAAATTTTGATAATTATACTGAAATTTTTACTATATACTGAAACAATGTATACTCAAATTTTTTTCAAATAATACTCAAATTTCTTAAATTAGTACTCAATCTCAAATAATTTATACTCAAATCTTTATGATTTATACTAAATTTTTACTCTTTTATACTGATAAAAAAAATAACACACAAAACTGTCTTGTCAATCCCATCAGGGAGTGCATACAAAGGAATTTTCGATTGGGGAGTGCATGCAAAGCTCAATTTGATGTTGGGGAGTTTTTTCAAATTTTCCTTTAATTTTTTTTTAAAAGTTTATTATTTAAAATGTCAAAAATAAATTTGATAATGTCCTTTCCTCATTAATTTTGACATTGACAAAATTAATATATATCTTACTAGGTTTTTTTTTTAACAACGACTTGGTAATCATTAAATCAACTGGAAACGCTACGATATCGTAACGACCGTATTGTCGGGTTAACTGAAACGCTACAATGAGCCATTCCAATATCGGGTCGCCGTCCCAAACACACACTTCGCTCTCTTTCCCTTCCTCGAGCCATCCATCACCTCCCTTCGCCTTATTCTAACCGCTTCGCCTCCTCTCTCCTCTCTTCCTACCCCTCTTCTTCTATTCCTTCTAGGGTTTCCTCTCCGCTACTCTCACTTCGCTTTCCCGCCGCAACCCAAATACTTTGCTTTGCCTCACTTTGTCTCCTCCGGCGAGACGATCTTCTTCCCCCTTTTCTGGTGTTCGTTTGCCTTCTTTCTGCGTCTTCTCCTCCTACTTCTCGTCGGATTTGATTCATTTCGTTACCTGTTTACTTTTCGCTATTCTTTTCATCGTTTCTGGTGCTGTTGGGTTGCTGGCGGGCTAAAGATCGCATCCTCTGCGGGGGGTCAATGGCGACCATGAACGGTGATTCTAGGGTTTCGAGGAGGGACAGAGACTCCTCGCCCGTGAGCCAAGGGAGCGGCTCGACTCAGGATGTCGAGGAGGAGCCGAGTGCGAGGAGTGCCAAGGTGGGGTCTTATACTTCGGATTTGTCGGATGTGGACTCCGGCATGGAATCTGACGAGTTTGATCCGGCGGAGCTTGGTGAGCCAGGAACTCAGTTGTGCCAGGTGGGAAACCAGAGTTTTAGCGTTCCACTCGAGCTCTATTACCTGTCCGGCTTGGGGACAGTGTTGTCCTTGGAGACGTGGAACGAATGCCTCTCGGAGGACGAGCGCTTTGTGTTAGCGGAGTACCTCCCGGATATGGATCAGGAGACGTTTGGATGCACTCTTAAAGCTTTGTTTTCTGGGGAAAATTTTCACTTTGGGAGCCCGCTCGATACTCTATTCACTCAGTTGAAAGGAGGGCTCTGTGATCCGAGGATTGTTCTTTACCGTCGAGGTTTGAGTTTCTTACAGCAGCATGAATACTACCATAACCTGTGCAAATATCATAATTCCATGGTAAGGCGTCTTGTCCGCACAAGGGATGCATGGAAAAAGTGTGGTGGATATGGTATTGAAGAAAGACTTCGGATTCTCAATATCCTGAGGAGTCAGAGGCCTTCAAGCTATGTTGGAAATGGTGATGTTGGTTTTGAGATGGATTCAGAGAGTGGGGATTCTAATAACTGGTATTTGAATAAGCGGTTTAAGATAGGCCAGCCGTTTGTGAAACCTGAATTTGATATCATACCTCATGAGATTGGCATGACTTACCAGTCAGTAAACCACGTAAAAGAGTCCTCAAAAGGAGTTTTAAAAGTTTCACCTTCTAAGGTTTTAGCAGAGGAATGCATTGGGTCATCACATGGGTATCCTTCAGCCTTGAAGCAAGGATCGAAGCACAATAAATTTGCAGTGCATGATGTGGAAGCATCCAAAAGAGCTAGAGATCATATTAGCAATGACCATGATGATAAAGAAGAAGGATATTTGCCTTCACAAGGAGACTGGGTTGCAAAAAATGCAGGTGCAATAGCCAGAACTAATCTGCTGATATCAGGAAAGAATCAAGGACTACAAAAAAGATATGATACAGGCATGCACAGTGATGAAGATCCTGACATCTATAACAATTTTAGCCAGAGTCGTGGAAGAAAATGGAATTCCTCTGAGCAGACCAAAGCTAAATACTTTGACAGGGCTTGGGTGTTTCCTTCAACTTTAACAGACAGTCAGCGCAAGCTAACTGATTCCAGGCAGCTAAATGAGATGCATGAGAAAGAAATTTCCTTGATCCATTCAGCTAAATCAGATAGGATTGACAAAGATTACAGGGCTGGTAAATCTGGAGCTGCTTATGCATCAAAAAATAAGTTGTATAAACATTCTTTAATACAAACGGGTAATTCGCCTATTCAAAAGGATTCTAGAACCAGGATACCACAGGAGTGGACCAATGAGATACAGTATGAGAATAAGTGTACAATATCCGGAAGCGAGAAGACAGAATCTGATTCATCTGAGCAGGTTGAAGATCACAGGTTAACAAATGTTGTTAGAAACCCAAAAAAGCTCATGAAAGGTGATAAAAAAGTATATACTGGCCTCCCTGATGTGAATAAAAGTGGACAAACACCTGACTCAAATTCCATGAAAGCGAAGAATGGAAGACCTAGAGAAAAGACACTAGTAGAACACCCAAGTGCAAAGCTGACAAGTGCAGAAAAGAGGCACAAAGGGATGGCTGATGTGAATAATTCTCTAGTGCAATCTTTGCATGCTGATGATTATTCTACTGGGATGAGGGATGAACGCGAGGAGAATTTACATGGCATGTGGAAGTCACGAAGGAGCAAGAAATTAATCAACAAATCAAGGAACATGATGGTTGATGGTCCAAGGATTGATGCTGCTCAAGAAAGATCGGGGATGCCCCTTATAAGTTGCAACACTTTGTCAAAAAAATCAAAACAGAAAGTTAATGGTCATCCCTTGAGCGAGCAAGATGAACCTGTCCACCAACAGGACAGTCCTAAACTGCAGGTTGATGACCATGTTGTTACCAGGAAGAGTAAAAGGAAAGCAGATGCTGAAACTGAGATGCTGAATGGCATTAATCTGGATTTGGCAGTATCAGGGAAGGCTTCAGGAGATGGTGAAGCTAAGGCAAAACCACAGAAGAAACCATTTACCCTTATCACCCCAACTATTCACACAGGTTTTTCATTTTCCATCATACATCTTCTTTCAGCCGTAAGGAAGGCAATGATTAATCCTCTTGTGGAAGATACTACACTGATAGCCTCCAATCATGATGACGACAATGGACCTAAAAGTTTCACAGATGATCAGCACAAAATGCATCAAATAACAAATGGCATTCATATTTCTCAATCATTTGAGAATATGGACAAACAGTCTGCAGGATCTATAGAGCATCTTTCTCTCACAGTTCAAGAGATTATTGATCAAGTTAGATCAAACCCAGGAGATCCATACATTCTTGAAACACAGGAACCACTTCATGATTTAATACGAGGAGTTCTGAAAATTTTTTCATCTAAAACAGCACCACTGGGGGCAAAGGGTTGGAAGCCCTTAGTATCATATGAGACATCAAACAAAAGATGGTCATGGGTAGGCCCTATTGCTTCTACCTCAGACAATGATAATGGAGAAGAAGAAACTTCTGCAGATGCATGGGGAATCCCTCACAAGATGATGGTAAAGCTGGTTGATGCTTTTGCTAATTGGCTTAAAAGTAGTCAAATGACACTCCAGCAGATTGGAAGCCTCCCGCCTCCTCCTGCTTCATTGCTTTTGAACATGGATGAGAAGGCAAGGTTCAAAGATCTAAGAGCCCAAAAGAGTCTGAACACTATTAGTCCCAGCTCTGATGATGTAAGAGCATATTTCCACAGAGAAGAATTTTTACGGTATTCTATTCCAGATAGAGCCTTTTCCTATACAGCTGCTGATGGGAAAAAATCTATTGTTGCTCCACTAAGAAGGGGTGGTGGAAAGCCAACCTCAAAAGCTCGGGATCATTTCATGCTTAAACCAGATCGACCACCACATGTTACCATTCTTTGTCTTGTTCGAGATGCAGCAGCCAGACTTCCAGGTAGCATAGGAACTAGAGCAGATGTTTGTACCTTATTAAGGGACTCTCAATACATTGTTGAAAACATCTCTGATGCACAAGTGAACCAAGTTGTGAGTGGGGCTCTAGATAGGTTGCACTATGAGCGTGATCCTTGTGTGCAATTTGATAGCGAAAGAAAATTGTGGGTTTATTTACACAAGGATAGGGTAGAAGAGGATTTTGAGGATGATGGCACTTCATCCACTAAAAAATGGAAAAGACAAAGAAAAGAGTCCCTTGATCAATCAGACATAGGGGCAGTTAATGGCGTCGATGGCACAGCATTGATTGCTGGCGGCTCTTCCGCTGGCTTGGATGATGATCATGATCTCACGGTTCTCACATCACCAATCAGAGCTGGGGCTGCTGAAGATGTTGGTTTGAATATAGATAATGCTAATGCTTTTATTGATTCTACCACTATCACAAAGGACCGTGGTAGTTGGGAAGGTCTGGCATTGATTCCATTGAGGGAAGACAGATTGATATGTCAGGAGAACTCTACAGATGATTTTGATGATGGAACATTTGGTCAAGAAGAAACCTATAATCCTTCAGTATGACCTTATTATGAAGAATGGATCAAAGTAAACCCTTATCAGCTTGTTTATGTTAGGTAACATTGTAAGAAAAATAAAATTTTCAAATGTCAAATTATCCCAAATCTGCACGTATTAATTGTTTTCTTTTTAGTTACTTCAGTTATACTAGTTATAGTTTCATGGTACTAGTTCTTAACTGCATCTTTACTTTCAATCTTAATTTAAATTGTGCATTACTTATTCGTATGTTCTATAAGGCGATGCTGATTCCTTTGCTGTGTTTTATTTTTTACTCTTTGCTTTTTCCCCTCAACTTTCACTAGCGTCTCTCAGTTTGATTCCATAATTTGATCACTAGAATCTCCAAGCTCAAACCAAGTTGTCAATAAAGAATTCTACACTCTTGCTTTGTGATCAATAACTCAAGGAATTTTTGGAGAATTGTCAACTTCCTTGCAATTATAGAGGACATTTGACTACTCGCAAGTTTCTAGTTCTATCCTGAATTCTTCAATTTTGAACTAGTGCAATATTCAAGTAAATGCTTTACAATACAGCCTTAGCTGCACTGGTAGGATATGTAAATCAACATTGCATGGTTAATCTTATCACTCAGAGACTTAACTGTTCAATATGGTTTCTTCTGATGTGTCCATGTAGTTGAAAGTGGTTTTCCTTAGTTGATTGAAGGCCAACACAACTGGATGATCTTAGTTTTTCATGACATCTAAATTGACTAAGGTTTTATTTCCAAAGGTTCTCTATATACTTGGGTAATATTTCTAGAATAGATGGTTTCATATGGGTCTCACTTGTATTTGTGCATATTCATTATCTAGTGTGGGGGAATATGGAAGTCAGTTCAGCGAAGTGTTGGTATGTACTCTGGTCTTGATAGGGAAGCTGCGGGACTGATGCAGATGGTTTTTAGCTAGACTGAACTCCGAGATTGGCATTGGTTTGAATCTCAAAGATTGTGTTGAGATACTTGCATGAATTAGTATCAATAACCTTAAAATATATATTTTGTTAGTTGTGAACATTTTTTCCATTATAAGCCATCGTAATCTCCCTGCATCTTTAATAATGCTATGTTTGCATTTGATTTTATAAAGCCTTCTGGTTATAGTTTCAAAGTGAGCATCTAGTTCTTGTTTAAATTGTCAATTATTCAGAAATTCAAGTTTCATCCATTTGAAAGTTCCTTCGTGTCCTAACATTGGAAACAACTTTTACCGTAGAGTTCAACATGAGAAACATTAACTAATAGCATACATTTACCTTCTTTTTTTTTGTTGGCACCAAGGTTTCCAGCTTATGCGGATTGATCTTGGGGTGACCGGCTCGGGCTCATGGAAGTTTTCCACCGGCCATTATGGTAAATCGGGAAGCGCTCGTGACAGTCCATTAGTCCAATGTTCTTAGGTCAACTGTCCATTAAGGGAAATTTATCCGTTGATTTGCTGAAGTTGGGACTGGGACTCGATCCTTAGATACCTGAGAAACTGAGAAGTCCCTACTGTTGTACTATTGCCTCGGGAGCTACATTTACTGATTCTATATGTAGGTATTTAAATTAGTTTCCAATTTGATTCTTTTCTGGTATCCTTGAATTCTTCAGACAGGCTATTTTAATTGCAAGCATAGTTTGTAGGATGAAATGTTCATTTAGTGGATCGTTTGTTTTCTTCAACCTATCAAGTCCCATAATATCTTATCAATTTTTTTTAATCATTCAGAAGGACATGTATTTTGGTAAACCATTATTTGAGTTATTTTCAAGAATTGAGAGATTTACAATTAGTTCAAACATTAATCTCATAAAAGTTAGATTATGTGTTTTTCCATGGAGGTTGTTGCTGATGACTATCAATATTGAAGTCAATATCATCCCTAGGAATTCTTATTGAATTATATGATTTAGTGTCTCATTTGTTTGTGGACATGCTTTGGAAGATAATAGTCTATCGTGTATTTAACCAGTTACATCAGCATCATCAGTTTCTGATCTCATGTCATGTCTATATTCTTTTTTATTCGAGTCAATTTGGATGATTCTTGTAATAATCATCTCATAGACGGCCTTAACTTTTCCAAAATCCTAGTTCTTGACATCATTATTTTTCATTCTTTGCAGGGACAGAAAGATGATACATATTGGTGACTTCCTGTTTGAAGTTCCTACGGGTCACCAGATACATCAATATTAAGCCTATGTCCAGTCTAATGTCCTAACTCAAGTTGCGAGATCTTGTACATGTACATCTCATCTCGCAGACACAATTAGCTACTGCACATGTTGAGTGAAAATGGCTGGTACAGTAGACTGGATATCCTTTACAAGAGTACTTAGTGATGAATGAAAATATTTATTCGATAGATACCACAATCCTTCGATTCATTTGATTGGAGATGTTTCATGCACCCTTGTAATATTTAATCTGAGCAACAAAATGCCAGGCAACGTTGGTGGTTACGCTGCTTCTAAGTGATTGAACTTAATGCCTGTGCCAAAGTATTTATTTTTTGTGAACAATTTCTGCTGTGTTTGATTCCAAAATCGAAAGTTCTCAGTTTTTCCAATTGAAATCAACCTGATAAATCACTCTCATAAATACTACTAGGAAGAAACAAGATTTACCCAAATCTGAAGAATTGCGCAGATGACGTGCCATTTGCACTATCAAAAATTATCTTTTAATAAAGAGAGGAATTTCCTATAACAAAATTGAAAATTGAAAATTGAAAGGAATTTAATGTGAATTTAGAGAGAGATTTTGAGAAGATGTTAACCTTCTATTATATAGAGAAATGAGATCTTGTTCGATGTTTCTTAGCGACATCTATATAACACGTTCAAAATTTAATTATTTAACCCCTTTTTAGTTACATATAATAATTTATCTCTCTTTTTTTTTAAATTAAAATAAAATTTCCTCTTCAAACTTATTTGATTATATGCAACCATCATTGTGGTACTCATATTTAAAAACCAATAACAACTACTCAACAGTACATGATACATTATCTTATAGCAACTATTCGGCAATAGTCGCAATAATGTATGTTGACTATTCGACAATACCTGTTACAATGTTGCAAACTTTTGAAAGTCATAACTTTTGATTTAAATATTAAAATGAGACGATTTTTTTTAAATAATAGATTTATGAACGAACTTCGACTAAAAAAAACTCAATTTATTTTAATATCCGAGTTAAAAGTTATGATTTTCAAAAGTTTACTACATAATTATAATAGTTACACAGTTGTAGCAGCTACTCGACAGTAGCTGCTACAACGTAGTAATGTTCTGAAGACTATAATTTTTGATTTGGATATCAGAATAAGACGATCTTTTTTTTTTGAATTACAAATTTCTGAATGAGTTTCGATTCAAAAAAAATCGTCTCATTCTATATCTGAGTCACAAATTATGATTTTCGAAAATTTATTACAACTACATAGTTGTAGCAACTATTCGATAGTAGCTGCTACAATGTGTAGCAGTTACTCGACAATAGCTGCTACAACGTAGTAAACTTTCGAAAATCATAACTTTTAGCTGGGGAATCAAAATAAGATGATGTTTTTTTTAATTATAGATTTTTGAACGAGCTTTGATTAAAAAAATCATTTTATTCTATATTCGAGTCAAAAGTTATGATTTTCGAAAGTTTGTTATAACAACAATACAGTTGTAACAACTATTCGATAGTAGCTGCTACAACTGCATAGTAGTTATTATAACGTGTAACAACTACTCGACAATAGCTACTACAACGTAGCAAACTTTTGAAAACTATAACTTTTGGCTCGGAAATCAGAATAAGATGAATTTTTTTAATTATAGATCTCTGAACGAGTTTCGATTAAAAAAATCTTATGTTGATATCTAAGTCAAAAGGTATAATTTTTAAAAGTTTACAATTGTAACAACTATTATCGAATAGTTGCTATATGTTGTAGCAATTATTGTGCAGTAGGTGTTACAATATGTGCAACTACTATCGAGTAACTACTACAATTATATAGCAAATTTTCGAAAATCATAACTTTTGACTTAGATATTAGAATAAGATTTTTTTTAATCGAAGTTCGTTTAAAAATTTATAATTTAAAAAAAATATCATCTCATTCTAATATCTGAGTCAAAAGTTAAATTTTTGAAATTTATTATGTTGTAGCTGTTGGATATTTTATGTCGTGGACTAGCATAAATAATTTAATTATATATATTGATTATACTTTAGATTAATTAGATGTCAAATCATGTGAATATGGTGTTATTTGGTTATTATTATTGGGCTTGGCTATAATGGGCAGGCTTGGCCCAATTTGTCCCTAATCTGCAGAGGCCCCTGCTCCTAACCCTAATATAAAGGAGTCGTTGCCCCATTGAAACGATGACGGTTTTTTGTGATTGACGGGGTGATAGGAGGAGTTACTCTCTGCCGCTTCAATTCTCGCGTAGGAAATGATGGATTCGATGATGTCTTCTGCTCTAGGTAATTCTAACACCTAATTATATCTATTGTATGTATCTATCACTTGTCGTATTTAGAATTGGATTTCGATCTATCGTTAAACATTGAATTTTGATTTGTCGTCAAAATATTGAATTGCGATATGTCTTCAAATGGTATCAGAGCGACAGTGAATTTTCTGTTTAAATTAGGTGTTAAAGATTTAATCTGAATTCTTTCTTGGTTAAAGATCGAATCTGAAATGAAGGACGAAATTGAATCGTAACTGACCGAGCAATTCATTCTTCTCTTATGTTTTTTTTTTGGAATATTGACCGAGTAATATGTTGGATGACAATTGACCGAAAAAAAAAACATTTTCTATACGTGGCTGTGATCCAAAGATTTATTCATTTGGATTTAAAGTTTTTTTAATTAAAAAAAAAATCTTAAGTTTTTTTAAGTTTCTGTACGTGTACGTGGCTGTCATGATCCAAATATTTATTAATTTGGATTTTAAATTTTTTTTTAATTTAAGAAGAAAAAAAAACTTAAGGTTTTAAGTTCTGTACGTGGCTGTACTTCCCTTTAAGTTTTTTCTATGACTTTTTGGAGATCAAAATGAAATATTATTCATTTTCTATTACATAAATTATTTTGGTGCTCTCCAAATTATGGTCTAAATTATTTTTTTTTTCTTGTGCACATTTTGATTATTATGATATGTCATATTGCTATTGTGAAATTTTATGACATATTTCTGAGGTGTGCTAATTTTAGACCATTTAGTACTATTTTGGGTATTTTTCATTGTAGTGAGCTCGCCTTCGCGGGACAGATCATGATAAAATACTATTATTGGAAAATTATTATTATTAATGTGGCGTTAGAAATTATTTTGATAATGCACCTACCCTATCGATTTGTCTTTATTGATATAGTTCCTAATGATTGATAATTATATTTTAAAGTTCTCAATATCCTCTCGATATTAGCTTTAAGAATATAATTATTTTCTGTGATATGAGAGTTATTTTATGCATTGTAATTCGGGACCCTTCGGCGGGATTGCTTTTGCATGAGATAATTTTATTGTGGTCATAAGCTCTATTTCTTTTGTTGGATATGCTTGATAATAAATCTCCTATTAATGTACAAATTCCAGCTTTGCCTATGAGTATGAATTCTTTACCCAAGTTGAATGGAACTAATTATGAGGACTGGGTTGACTCTGTTAAGTTGTTCCTTGCTATTTCTAACGTTGATGTTGCCCTTACTGAGAATGAGCCTGAAGTTCCCACACCTGAGTCTTCCGCTGCTGTTATAACAAAACATGATAAGTGGGCTCATTCTAATAAAGTGTGTCTGATGACTATGAAGTTCACTATGGACAAGACCATCAAAGATAATATTCCTGAGACAAACAGTGCTAAAGAGTTCCTTGTGTCTGTGGGCAAGAAATTTAAGAAATTTGACAAGACAGAAAAAGCCTCCTATCTTTCATTACTAACAAAAACTAGATATGATGGTGTATCAGGTGTGCGCGAGCATGCCATGAAGCTCACCAATTGGTACAACAAGTTAAAATCCATGAAAGTGGAATTGGGAAGTGATTTTTTGGTCTGGCAAGTATTAGACTCTCTTCCTTCTGAATTTGATGTTCTTAAAACTTCCTATAATGCACAAAAGGAGGAGTGGTCCATTGATGAGCTTGTAGCCATTCTTAGTCAGGAGGAGCAAAATATGAGAAAGGGTAAGGGACAAGTTGTTCAGTTGGTTTCTCATAAGAGTCATGAGCAAAAGAAGAAATATTTTAAGGGGAAGAATAACAAGCCTCAATTTAAGAAGAAGTGGAGTGATAAATCAGGACCTTCCTCAGTTAATGAAAATGGTGAATCATCTGGTATTAAAAAGAGATTTAATGGCAATTGCAAGTTTTGTGATGTATTCGGGCACAAACAATCTGACTGTTTTAAGTTTAAGAAGTGGTTAGAGATGAAACAAAAGCAAAACCAAAAGCAAGGTATTCATCGTGCTCTAGTGTGTTTTGAATCTAATCTTGTAGATGTACCTTCTCATACTTGGTGGTTAGACTCTGGTACGACAATTCATATTACAAAATCTGTGCAGGAGCTCAAAACCAGGAGAAGACCAAATGAAGGGGAGGTGTCTGTTGCAGTTGGAAATGAAATGAATGTCAAAGTAAAGCACATAGGAGTAGTTGCTTTAAAATTAAGTGGTGGACATGAGTTGGTTTTGCAAGACACCGTTTATGTACCTTCTATGAGAAGGAATTTAATTTCAGTTTCTGTCTTGGATGATTGTGGTTGCTCCTTCCATTTTGGATCCAATAAAGTTATTTTATATTGTGAATCTACTATTGTTGGTTATGGTGTCAAGTTAAATGGTATGTATATGTTGAATCTTGATCTTCTTTCTAATGAAACTCGTCATACCAATGTTAATAATGTTGTTGGGCAAAAACGTGGAAAAGCCATTGAAAACTCTTCTATGTTGTGGCATAAGAGATTGGGACATATATCTCGAGAACGGATGGAGAGATTAATCAAAGAGAATATTCTTCATAGTGTGGACTTCTCAGATTTTGACACTTGTGTTGATTGTGTGAAAGGGAAGCTTGCTGCTGGAGTTAGAAAGAATAGAGTTGTTAGAAGTGATGGGATACTGCAGTTGATTTATACAGATATTTGTGGGCCAATTACTCCCATTGCTTTGGGAGGATATAGATATTTCATTACTTTTATTGATGATTTTTCAAGGTTTGGCTGGATTGATTTGTTGCGTGAAAAATCAGACTCTTTAGATGCTTTTAAGACTTTTAAAGCTGGCGTTGAGTTGAAATTTGGCACACAGGTTAAGAGTGTTAGATCTGATAGAGGTAGCGAATTCTATGGAAGGTATGATGAAACTGGCAGGAATCCTGGTCCCTTTGCAAGGTTTCTACAGGATTGTGGAATTGAGGCACAGTATACTATGCCTGGCACTCCGCAGCAAAATGGTGTTGCTGAAAGGCGAAACCGTACTCTCATGGAGATGGTTAGATGTATGCTTAGCCATTCAAATCTTCCTGATTTTCTATGGGGAGAGGCCTTAAGGACAGCAACTTATATCTTAAATCATGTGCCAAGTAAGTCAGTTCCAAGGACCCCATATGAACTTATGACAGGGAGAAGGCCTACTTTGAAGCATTTTCGTGTCTGGGGCTGTAAGGTAGAAGTCAAGGTCTACAATCCAGAAATAAAGAAGCTTGATCCTAAGACGATTAGTGGATTTTTTGTAGGATATTGTGTTGGATCTAGGGGTTCTAGATTTTATTGTCCAACTCATACCACTAGAGTTGTTGAATCTGAACGTGCTATCTATTTAGAAAGCGATTTAGAGCATGTTGCAACTCAGGAGCCACGTGTAGTTAACTTCAGAGAAGAGTATGTTAATATTCCTGTACCTATTACTCCTTTGCCCGAATCTATGCCAGTCATTACTACTCATGATGAAGCCATGAATCCCATTATTGATACTAATGTTGATATGCATGTTGACTATGATGTTCAGAATCCTGATGTTATTATGCCTAATGTTGATATGCATGCTGACAATGATGTTCAGAACCCTGATGTTACTATGCCTCAATTGAGGCGATCTCAACGTGTTTCCACGTCTACAGGGTCTACTAGGTTCAAGGATTATGTTGTTTATTTGCAGGAACATGAGTTTATATGTGTTGGGGATTCTGACCCTATTACTTTCCATAAAGCCATTTCTGACTCTCATAGTTCACAGTGGCTGGTTGCTATGGAAGATGAATTAGCTTCTATGCGAAAGAATAATGTTTGGGATTTGGTGGTATTGCCCGAAGGTTGCAAATCTGTTGGTTGTAAATGGGTATTTAAGACCAAACGTGATGCTAAAGGAGAAATAGAGAGGTACAAGGCTAGACTTGTTGCTAAAGGGTACAACCAAAGAGAAGACATAGATTACAAAGAAACGTTCTCTCCTGTATCTACTAAAGACTCTTTTCGTGTGGTTATGGCCTTGGTTGCTCATTTTGATTTAGAGCTTCATCAAATGGATGTTAAGACAACATTCTTGAATGGTGATTTATTTGAGGATGTCTATATGGATCAACCTGATGGTTTTGTTGAAAGTGATAAGGAGCACATGGTTTGCAAACTGAAAAGATCTATTTATGGTTTAAAACAAGCTTCTAGACAGTGGTACTTAAAGTTTGATCATATTATAAATTCTCTTGGTTTTGAAGAAAATACAGTTGATCAGTGCATTTATCTAAAAAAGAGTGGGAGAAAATTTATTATTCTTGTTCTTTATGTTGATGACATCCTTTTGGCTAGTAATGATGTGAGTTTTCTGAATGAGACTAAACAGATGCTTACGACTCATTTTGATATGAAAGACCTTGGTGATGCATTTTTTGTATTGGGTATTGAGATTCATCGTGATAGATGTCGTGGTATCCTTGGTTTGTCTCAACAAGGATATATTGATAGAATCTTGAACCGGTTCAATATGCAATATTGTAATCACTGTGTTGCACCAATTCAAAAGGGTGAGAAGTTGTCCAATGATCAGTGTCCTCAAACTGAAAGTGAAATGGAAAATATGAAGAAAATTCCATATTCTTCCGCTGTTGGCAGCCTTATGTATGCTCAAGTTTGTACACGTCCTGATATTGCTTTTGTTGTTGGTGTACTTGGGAGATACTTAAGTAAACCTGGTGTGGCACATTGGCAGGCCGTAAAACGTGTTTTGAGGTATTTAAAGGTACCAAAACTTACATGATCACATATAGGAGATCAAATCATCTTGAGGTAACAGGTTATTCTGATTCTGATTATGGTGGTTGCCCAGATGATCATAAGTCCACATCAGGTTATGTATTTATGTTAGCTGGAGGAGCTATTTCTTGGAAGAGTGTCAAACAGACTCTTACAGCCACATCAACCATGGAAGCAGAGTATATAGCTTGTTATGAGGCCACACGTCAAGCGATATGGTTGAGAAACTTTATTGTTGAGTTTGATTTTGTGGAGAGTATCTCTAGACCTCTTACTATATATTGTGATAACTCTGCTGTGGTGAGTTTCTCTCTTAATAATAAGAGCTCAAAGAGGACAAAACACTTTGAGACAAAGTTCATGTTTGTAAGAGAGAAGATCCAAGAGTTTAAAACTATTGTCAAGCATATCCCTACAGAGCTAAATGTTGCTGATCCCCTAACAAAAGGCATAATTGTTAAAGCCTTTGTTGACCATGTGACCCGTATGGGTGTAGTGAAGTCTTTTGATATTTTGGATTAGTGGGAGTTTATGTTTACATTTTGTTATGACTTCATATTCGTAATATTTGAGACATTGTTCAAATAAATAGCTATTATTGCTATTTTTTTTGTTTGCCATATGATTAGTCTGTGCAGCTTTCTATTATTATAATTATTGTTGTGTGTGTGTATATATATATATATATATATATTGTCATGGCATATTCTGGAGACATTTTGGACCCAGTCTCAATCTTGTTGTTATCATATAGCATCTTGGGTAGATGCTTGGGCCATTTGTTGGGAATAACACTTTTGTTCAAATTTTGACATATCATTCTGTTGTGCTTTCTCATTTATCCATATTCCACTTCGTTGTTGGGTCACTCGATACAAGTGTCGTGTGATGTATGATATTACTATTCCTTCGAATGTGATTTTCTGCATTGTTAGGATGCTTGTAGTTCCATTTTGGACCTTTTCTTTCGTGGTTTGTGTTGGCTTATTTTGGCATCTTGTTGTGGCCACATTGTTGATTAATCTGGTATATCATAATGCATTTATTTATTTATGCGGTCCAAGTGGGAGAATGTTGGATATTTTATGTCGTGGACTAGCATAAATAATTTAATTATATATATTGATTATACTCTAGATTAATTAGATGTCAAATCATGTGAATATGGTGTTATTTGGTTATTATTATTGGGCTTGGCTATAATGGGCAGGCTTGGCCTAATTTGTCCCTAATCTGCAGAGGCCCCTGCTCCTAACCCTAATATAAAGGAGTCGTTGCCCCATTGAAACGATGACGGTTTTTTGTGATTGACGGGGTGATAGGAGGAGTTACTCTCTGCCGCTTCAATTCTCGCGTAGGAAATGATGGATTCGATGATGTCTTCCGTTCCAGGTAATTCTAATACCTAATTATATCTATTGTATGTATCTATCACTTGTCGTATTTAGAATTGGATTTCGATCTATCGTTAAACATTGAATTTCGATTTGTCGTCAAAATATTGAATTGCGATATGTCTTCAGTAGCCACTATTATGGAGTATTGGCTACACATTGTAGTAACTACTATCAAATAGTTGCCAGTACCATTGTTACATGTAAGAAGAGAGAATTTTATTTTAATTTAAGAGGGAAAAAAGTTATTGCATATAGCTGAGAGATGAATTAAAATAATTGAATTTTGATTGTATCAGATCGCTCACGTCGGATATTGCTTTCGAGCACATAAGGCGTCGGACATTATATATATATATATATATATATATATATATTTTGTTTTATGATTGTAAAGTAGGATAAGACTATACAATAGATCCTTCTCTGGGATTTGCATGACTGGACAAAAAAAGGTGAAATCGCTCGTCCCTGTCGCACCCGTCCCAAGGCCATCACGAGGGAGGTAAATCACGGTCCCCGGAGTAATTAGTGCACAGTTGGGCCGAGAATTGATATACCAAATGCCCAGAGTTTTAATCCAGTGCGCCTCGCGCGACTCGAACCCAGGACCTCTTAGACAACACCCCTATGCACTAACCACTCCGGATCCCCGTGGGGACGAATTTACATGACCGAAGCTTCATGCACCGGTTGCCTTTTATATTGATTTATGATTGTAGAAGCTTATTTTTGCTACTAGGTTGCCTTTTATATTGATTTATCATTGTAGATGCTTATTTTTTCTTGTTAAATTCCTGATTCTGTTAATTGTAAAGTTTCAAAATTAATTTAATTTTTTTGCTTGGATATTTGCCTTCTATTAGCTTTTACTATATTCCTTTTGAAGCCAAATCACTCGTTAACATTCTGATTTTTGCTTCGCAAGGACAAACCTGAACCTCCAGTGGAAGGCCGGTATGTTGTCTACGTAAAATGTGAGAAAAGTCTGTATCTTCTTTTTTGAGAAACACAATGTAGCACTTAGTTTGTAGAGTCTTAGTTTTTTTCTAGTATAGCCACCGCCCACACTAACCTGGCCTTTTCTCTTGCAATAGACTAGTTGGATAACTTTTATTATGCATCTTACTAATTCTATATTTCCCAAGTTGTCTGTCTGTTAACAGTTTGACAGCTAGATATATAGAATTTCTCAACTTGTTCACTCATGTGTTTGTTAACGGTGTCACTGAAAGTTATCATTTTTTTTTGTTTTAACCTTTTACAAGAAGAGTAATAATCAGTGTTAAAACAGTTGTTTATGCTCCTTCCAAATTGTGCAGGTTGTGATCATCTAAGGGATGTTTTTGGTCACATGGGTCTCAGTGATCAGTACATTGTTGCACTTTCTTGTAGTCGTACACGTTGGTAACTATGTTTTTCTGATTGCCCTGTTTATCATTCAATTTTGCCCTTAGTCATCTTCTACACTTCTAATTGAACTTCCCTTTTGATTCCAGCAGGGGAAAGTGCCACAAGGAGAGATTTGGCTTCTAAGGCAAAATTTAATTGGTTGGCTATCTTTTACATTCATTTTTGTTTTGAACTGGACAAATTCTATGATCACTTTTGTCTTTTGAATGGTTCTTAATGATAAAGACGCGATTGAATCGATCAATGAACTACATACAAAACATTTTCATGTTGTCCAGTTCCTCAAGCTAATATTTCGTTGAAACCCTGAAATATCATTAATTTGACAGGTAGCCTCTTCTACGATATTAATACTAATCATCACACACCAAACATCGGTCATCATCTCGAGTCATCAACAGAAATAGAACAAAAAGGTATAATTTTCTCACAAAGCAAAACTGGAACACGTTCATGGATCATCCTCGCAACTTATTTTGCATGAACCCGCCTTGTAACCAGTGAAAAATTTTCTGAGTGATCGATGGTACGTAGCTAGCACTATACCACCAAGACGTAGATGGCGTAAACGATTCCAGGTATGTAACCAAATAACGTCAGCAGAAGATCGATCCAAAACTGCACCTGCAATATATAATATTTGATCTTGACGTTTCTCATGTTCCGAGGAAGAAGAAAGAAATAAGAGATCAATAGGAATTAACTAGCGGAGTTTAGTAACTGACACCACAGCCGTAGCGCAGGAAGACTCCCAGGGGTGGCAACAAGAGGGCCAAGATCACCTCCACGAACGTCGCAGAGCCCATCACGATAATAATCCAACACTAGATATATATTAATATCCTTTGATCAGTTCAATTCAAGAGCTAGCTAGGCCGCTTGCTTTGGGGTTATGGAAGAGAGGATGAAATTGAGAGAAGTCGATCGAGATTGCCTGCCTTATCGATGATATTTCGTGATTGGTATTGAGTTCTTTGCTCATGGAGGAGGAGGAGGAGGAGGAGGAGACCGGAGTTATATTGTACTCGATGCCACATGTCACTATTTATAACATAGATGTCCAAACTTCGCTCGATTAATTCGCAAGATCTCCTAATTTATCTATCGATCGGGATGTAATTTATGTACAAGATGCTTATCATTACATTACATTGCCCTCCTTTGTTAATTTTTAAACATATTTTGATTACACTTTTATTATTTTTGAATAAGGTTAATGCATCTTTTATAATAAATTTTAATACCGTCGAATATTAGTGTACACATCATGCACATATTAATTTTTTAATTTTTTTAACTTTAATATTAAATCTTTAAATATAATGATAAATTTAATCCTTTTAAAAAATATTAATGAGACTCCAAATTTATGAAAATCTGCTGTCATAATCCGCTCGTTCTAAAGTAAAATTATAAGAAATCTACAAATAATGATAATAACAGGGAATAATCTAATCTCTTAAATAAAATACATGGTAAGGGCGCTAACATTCTTAATCAATATAAATACATTTATTTAATTACAGTCATTACTAACCGCATATTTTATTATGGATTAATATATTTTCATGTGGATCTATTTGTGTATTGGAAATGCAAGGGTGAAATTAGGGATGATAATTTTTATTTGACGAAAAATTTGATATCTAATTGAATAGAGAAGGTTATAGAGAAATTTTTAAACCCGATTAAATAATCAGATATTTGACTATGAGTATTTTTGATATGGAGGTAAATATGATAAAATCTTATCCATACTTAATATTTGTCTTAAATAAAATTAAGTTTGTCACTTAACTTGGTCGCTAATACAAATATCATTTTCTTTTTTTTATGAGGAATCCTTAATCAAATAAGAGTATATGAGTAAAAATTATAGATAGTAATAGGTTGATGATTATGATATGAATTCTTTGATTTATATTTAACTTATTATTTTATTTTTTTATTTAACAAAATTAAATACTCGAGAGATATAAAGGTGAATATAAAAATAAATATAGTAAATGAATATAAATATGAAAAATATAAAACTCTTATTAAATCCTATCATAGTCTTCGTAGCGAAGAAATTATGGGGGCGATTAAAAAAAACAAAAGAAGTAAAAAATACATTCGTATGTGTTTTTTTTATCATCATTAATTATGCTGTCTATTTTATTTAGCTCTTTTCGGTGATCACCGAGTTTGGATCGGAAACAAAAAAAAAAAAAACCTCCAGATTCTTTACTCAGCGCGTTGCTTGATGGCCAAGGAATTCTCCGTCCCGCCGGTGATCTTTCCCTCGGCCGGAACAACCGGCGTTCCCCATCAGCGCCGCGCGCCAGTGGCAGCGGCATCGCCCTTCCACCCCCCGCGCCCCTCCAACCCTGGCCCCGCCAACCCTAGCATCCCCTTTATGTCATTCGACATCGGATCCGTCCCTGCCCCCTCCTCCTTCTCTGCCCCAGTATTCGCCCCCTCCGGTGGTGTGCTCTCAGTATCCGGCTCCTTCGACGACGAACAGCCCCTCCTCGAGGAGCTCGGTATCAACACCCGCCAGATCTGGCGCAAGACCCTCTCGATCTTGAACCCCTTCCGGGTGAACGTTATTCTTCACGAGGACGCCGACCTCTCTGGTCCCTTTCTGTTCGTCATGGCCTTCGGCCTCTTCCAGCTTCTGGCCGGCAAGTTCCATTTCGGAATCATCTTAGGGTGGGTCACGGGCGCCGCTCTCTTTCTCTACGTGGTCTTCAATATGCTCGCGGGGCACAATGGAAATTTGGATCTGTATCGGTGCTTGAGCCTGATTGGGTACTCCATGCTGCCGATGGTGATTTTATCAGCGTTTTCACTTTTTGTGCCCCATGGCGGCGTTGTGATCTTCTCTATTGCTGCGGTTTTCGTGCTATGGTCTACGAGAATCTGCACGGCACTTCTGGTGGAGTTGGCGGCCTGCGGGAATGAGCACCGTAGTCTCATAGCCTATGCTTGCTGGCTCGTCTACATGCTTTTCGCGCTGCTCATTATTTTTTGATTCTTGGTGAGAATTTTTTACAACTTTGCTGTTGTCTACTGCTCTACATTTTTTTTTTTACTTTAAATTCTGAATCTACATGGCCATATTTTATTGTAAAAATATCTGTTTTAGCTAGGAATGTTCTCGGCGATTCATATTTTATCATAACTATTTATTAATTTCTTCCCTTGTAATTGGTTTGATGATGTAATAAAAAATAGAAACACCTTTTGTAATCTCTTTATGTGATTATTGGATAGAACTTGCTTGTATTTCTCAAATTGTAATAAGAATTTAAATTCCTTTTATATACTTTTCTTTTAAGTTTGATCTTACTTGTGCTTCATGCCTTGGGTATATCAGGCTTCAATTTCTTTTGATTAATCTTCTACATTTGAGGTTCATCGAGGCATTAGATTAATGGATTTGATATCAATTTCTGTTGGAACACCAATTAAGCATGTTGGAATTTTACATATAAATGGATCATGGAATATTGTGAACTACCAATAGTTGTTTGGTCTAGTGGCGAGCGAGTTAAATTTGGAGCATTTTTTGTTTATGTAGTTGTACAAATTTTTATAATGACATTGTTGGGATGGATTTAATCTTGATGCGAATAGTCTTGCATCCAATGTGGTGTGTGGACACATCATGGTGAAGACAAAAAATCATGGAAATTGTGAATCAACTTCAACGTTGTTATTTAGGGCCTTCCATTTTGATCTATAAAAAAAAATAAATCAAAATTCACTATATGATAAATATGCAGTTTTGTTCAAATCATCTAGAGTTAACTTTGATATCCATATGTCTCGAGTATATGACGGACCAGAATTCTGTTTGCAGAAAATGAGCAAGTGGCACATGATATATTATATAGCTTGCTCGGTTATGTCTGTTTGCTTTGTTGGATGTCAAGTTTTGGGTGTTTTATGTCTTTGTTAAGTTTTAATTCACTTGAAAATGATTCTGTATTATCTTTTTTCTTGTTAATAACACAAACCACAAAAACGTTGATACTAATATGGTGTGTGGCTTATGGAAATTTGAAGTTTGAACAATCTAATTTGCAATGAACTTATTTCTTCTTGCCTTGTATACATTATTACATAGTCCATTAGACAGAAAGCTATTACTCTCTTGCTAAATCCATGATGCTGAGTCACTTGACCAGTAAATCTACATTCTTTTTGGGATTACTCATACTAAAAATGTTCACGATTGTTCATTGTAGATATAAAATTGTCCAGAAGATGGTTTGAAGTTGTTTATTAGGGATTCTACATGTTCTGCTGTTCTGCGTTATTAAAACTTTAGGTCCTTGGAAGCATCTGTTAGTTATGTCAAAAATGATGCATGGGGAAAATAATCCAAGTATTTTAGGAGTCGGTGTTTAAAGTTGATATGTACATTTCTATTCATTTTATTGGATGACTATTCGTATTTGTCAGCTGGTTTTATGATTCTTTTTGTACGTGTATTGATTTTGGTGAGGTCATGAGCCTGAAATCACCATCATCTTCATTGCATATGTAGTTGATGTACAAAGAAGATGCAAACTGGTATTTTGTGGTATTACAAAGATGGACTAAATAATAAGTTAAATTTCAGGCGTCCTAATCACTTTGAATATTAATTTAGCTTTATTCTTTGCATGTTGTAGGTGTTATTCATATATTAAACAATTAATGGAAAAAATGTGGAGATAAGGATTTGCACATGTTCTTTTATTGGTCTTTGAAAGTGCTTGATATTCTACACAATTATGATGACGAGTTTTTAGCTAGCATGCAGCCAGTCACTACTACTACTACTAATTTCTTTCTGATTCTTCGTCACTTGACCTATAAATCATCTTTCTTGGCAGGAATTTCTTTGCGCTCTTGTTTTTTATTCGCTTTCTAAATTACTAACAACTTAAACACGTTCATGAAGGGATTTCCTTTCGGGTTCTTGGAATTTTTGTTTTGTTTTTTTGGTGCTTGTGATTGTGGATGCGGTTTCCTTGCGATAGTGTTGGAATCAATATGAACTTCCTTTGCATTCTTACAATCAATTTAATAATGTTATGTTTGTTTTGATATAAATGGTTAAATTATACTGATTAACATAAGCTTATGTTAATACAAATTTATACAATTCTTAGAACACAATCTATTTATATATAGGTCATAAGCAAGTTTTTTTTTCCGCCCAGGCATAGAGCAAGCGGCAAGATAATAATGTCGCCAACAGAAATATCCGGAATCAATTTACGACAAGGACTGATTAATTTTAGAAAATCTGTCTTAATTAATTTTTGGGTCACTTAACTTTTTCTGGATTTATCTAAATAGCGAGTGGAAAATTTTCATCAAGTTAAGTCAATCATTGAAAAATTAGAAATCTTAATTATCAATAATAATAATAATATAATCAAGTCATTTTTTTCAATAATTTCACATATTATTTTAATTTAAATTTCATCTACAAGTCAGTCCTTTGGTAATAGATCGTTTTACGGTGTTCTACTCAAGACATTAATATGTAACGAGATAAAAAATATGGTATGTGACGTTATTCGATAGCGTTAAAAGTTTGATGTCTTACTAGTATTTCTGTTAAGAGTAATGATAGAGAGAGTGAATTTGGAGAGTGAATGACGTGGCAGTTATTGTATACACGTCTGATTGCCGATCGGACACACCGGCGGCCTCTGATCACCGTCCCGAATCAAACTATGTCCTAAGAAGATCGGTGAACTCATCGGGAATCGTCGCAATTATGATCTTGTCGGATTCACCGTCAATCCGACGAGATCTCAATTACCGGCGACCCTGTCGGGTTCACCATCCCCCAAGATATAGTTTGATTCGGGACGGCAATCAGAGGTCATCGGTGGTGTTCGATCAGCGATCGAATATGTATACATTAGCTCCACGTCATTCACTCTCCCATTCACTCTCTAAATTTACTCTCCAATCTTACTCTTCTGTTAATAGTAACCGCTATTAACAGCTTTTAGTGATGGGAGGGTCAAAGTCTCGAGGTAGATTGAAACTTTTCAATGGACGGTTCACTCACGGTTCGGGCCGAGCAATATGGGCTATGAACAAGCGCTAAGAATCATTAGTCTACGTGGAGGTTATTTATTGGCCAACCTGACGTGTTCCTTACTGAGAGAACTCTATATACAAGGATTTCTTCATTTACCTAACAGAGATACCCAATTATGCACCAACAAGCTGTGAATGTTTCTGTTGTGGGTCATCATGGAGTATTCAATTGAGATATCGGGTGTATTTGACCATCGTTAAAATTCAAACACCGAAGCCGTTCTGCTCATTTCCTTCGCTCCGATTGAACAAATCCAGAAAACAGAATAAAAAAAGAGGGCGTCAGCGAGGGAGGCGAGGGAGATCTCTTTGGACATCGACGAAGATACTCCGTCTCGATTTGAAGGGCATTTGTTTCTGCTGTCTATTTTGATCGGCACAGGCCGCCGCCTTCTTATCTACCGATCTTCTCTTGTCATCTCAGTTGGCGCATCGGTTTTGTTCGAATCTGTGAAGAATATTTTTCTCGATGGTAATGAGGATGCAACGCTCGGCAGCCTCGGCGATCCTTCCGCTTCTCTTCTTCCACCTATTTGTTTCCTTCTACTGTCTTATTGCTTCAGCGCAAGGTACTCTATGATACTTTTGCTGTTTCGTTTATGATTGGGGCCTCTGTAGATCGTGAATTTAGAATGGCAATGTTAATAATTATGATATATTTATAGTTCCATGATGTTATTTTAGGTCGGATAGTGCTTATAAGCAAAGTGTCTTGCCATGCTATCTAGGTTGCTCGGTTAGAGTATCGAAGTAACTTTTTAAGAATTACCAATGCTAAAGAATGAAACAAAGAAATAAATTGTTGTCGGATATTGCACTACAGAATTTGGAAAGTAATCACGTAAGTAAAAGAAGAGATCATCAATTGTTCCACTTACTTTTACTTTTCTCCATCTCGTATTATCTTTTTTATGATCCTTAAGCACGAAGAGAATGAATGCCTGTGACTACAATTTGATACTATTACAAATCTCAAGGCTTCTGCTGGAGTTAGATAGTCCTAGATTGGATAGTTCAGTTGATGATACAAGCACATAAAAGTGTATTTGTTAGCATTACAAAACAAGTATTCATTGGTGCCAACTAGGCGGTTTTGGCAAGTTTTTCAGAGTTACCAGGTGATCTTTGTTAGGTTGATCTTTTAAAAGGTGGTGTTCAGAGGGTGTATGGAAAAAAAAAATCAAAATTTTAATATGTTGGCAGTTCATTTTTAATCTTAGTTTTTTCCTATTAGCCCACTTGAAGACCTTTGTTTGCTCAAGACTTTTGTCCCACTAGACTTTGGCCTCACTCTTTCCACTTGATGCTGATGGCCTACATCGATTTTTTGCCATTTTTCAGTTAATGTTTTTCATTCTCTCCCTTACATTCGATTTCCTTTATCTTTTATATTCTTTTTCATTCATTGTTAAATTCTTTATTCTTTCAACACAAATTCATTTTTTCATGAGTTTTTATTGTCATTGTGTTTAGTATTGTACTTATTAATTATGATCTATTAATTTGTGATTGCAAATTTGTTTTGATTGATTAAACATACAATTGTTATACACACATACACGCACCAATCCTTAATTTGATATACTTATTTTCTATACTGTACTATTATTTTAATATCAACCACTAACGACCTATTGCTATAGCCGACAGGCAGTCGACCTACTGTTTGGAAGATTGAACCTATCTCTATTAAATCAACGTTACTTGTTCCTTTATAGTTTGTTTGGCATCAATTCTTATTTCAAAGGAATATTCCAATTAAAGATCCTTAAAAAATGTAATTGTGAAAAAATGTTTGGATTTAAGCGAGAAAATGTGAATGGATTTCTGTTTCTCAAGATTTAATCTTAGAATATGAATACTAAATATACTTGGTATTTTGTAGAATTCTTTGTCAGATACTCATGATTTTCAGTGAATTCTTGAATACAAATGGACTAATTTTCTTTGTATTTCAAATCTTAAATATTTATGACAATAAAATTATAATTTGTTTCCTATATGTAGAGGATTTGATGACAGTGAAATAGAATCCTAATTTCCTCCAAAATTATGGTTTTAGCAAGCTGTTGATTTTCTTTTTTGCATCGCTGCTATCTCTATTATTTATGGTTTCAAAATGGGAATGTGATTCTACTTAGCACATTTGCAGAAAACAAACCAGGCAATGCCATTGACTTGTCAAAAAGAGCCTCTGAAATGATAAGGCTGAAGCGATATAATGATGCAATTGCACTTCTAAATTCTGCAATAAAAGTAGATCCAGATCATTTAGATGCCTATCAACTACGTGCTACATCTTTTCGTCAAATTTGCAAGTATGTATGTGCAATTAATATTCTTGATTATCTAAAGTTCATTTTCTTCATGATGTCATGAACCACTAATGCAATAGAAGGAGATTTTTTCTACATCTATAGTATGCTGCTCTTATCACAATAAAATCTATAATGGATAGGGCCTGTTGTTAGAAAATAAGAATACAAAATCAGAATCATGTGTTTTTGTTTAACCAATATACACCCTCAATAAGTCATCCATGTGTTCGATTTGGGCTTGTACGATCTAGTCCAGTTTGCCTTTCTGTGCATGCGTGGCAGATTTTTATGATTATAAAAAGTACTGATTGAATCCATTTTCTAATAGTTTGAGCTTTTGAGTTTATGGTAGCCTAACAATGGTTTTAGATGCGTATGGTTATCTCAATGAACAGAAAATGAAAATATCTTTAATTAAAATGTATTAGATGATTTTTCCTAATCAACTCAACAATTATAACTCCATATTTGCTGGCAGATTAATTGTCATTTTGGTTCTGAAATGATAATTCTAATGTGTGTATGGAGTTATTTTGAAAAATCGAATTAAATTACAGGCTCTGTAAACAGGCCACAGGCTAGGCCAGACTATTGAACAAGCCAGGCTCAGGCCTAGAACAAAGCCTATAATAGGCCACAGGTCAGGCTCAGGCCAGTTTGCTATTATACAGGCCTGGCCTGTTAAGGTAAAAGTCTGGCCTGGCCTGTTTCCATCCCTAGTAGTGAGATAGTGATGCATAGTGTCCAACGGAGGAGTCAGATCCATGTAGTTAGCACCAGGTATCCAAGCCTTCGGCTCAACTAATCTTAGGGGTGGCCAGCCTGGCCAGTTTCCCACCGTCCACTTGGGTAAATCGGGGAAGTGCACGTGGAGGTCATCTTGACAGCTAGCGTTCTCGGGTCCGCTACCCATTGAGGAGAAAATCCTCCATAATACGCTGCAACTGAGTTTCGAACTCCAAATGCGACATCTGGTCTATCACTAGAGGGCCTAACCATAACACCTTGCCCCCCAGGGGTCTTAGATCCATGTAGTTGATCAAATAGTTGGGACAACTTGACTTGATGATGATAGTAATGATGATTAATGTTATCTTGTGATGGCTTAGCTTTGAGGACAGAGAACTTACAGAACCTTTGAGAAATGCAGGTTTGAGGAGTCTGAAAAAGACTATAAAAGATTTCTGGAGCTAAAGCCTATGTCTCCTTCAGTTGAGAAGGAGCTTTCTCAGACATTGCAGGCGCGTGATGCATTAAATTTTGCGTACAATTATTTTGAGTCTGGTGACTATCCAAAAGCTATGGATTACATCAATAAAATTGTCCTTGTCTATTCATCAGGGTGTTTGGAGGTAATTATTAGATACATGTTGCTCAACTAGGTAACCTTGGAGATTTGTGTATGTGATGCAGTTTTACACTTCTTATGTTTGTTATTTGCAGGCAAGAATTCTCAAGTTGAAATTAATTCTCGCCCTGAAAGACTACTCTAGTGTTATTTCAGAGGCTGGTTACATACTTAAAGAAGATGAAGATAACTTGGAGGCACTTTTGCTACGGGGCCGTGCATATTATTATCTCTCTGATCATGATGTTGCATCAAGGTTTGTTTTCTGAATTTTGTCAGAAGAACTTTCATTTAAGGATCTTATTGTAGCTGAATGTTACACTTCAGGCATTATCAAAAAGGACTACGTCTAGATCCAGAGCATAGTGAACTGAAGAAAGCTTATTTTGGTATGAAACAGTTGCTAAAGAAGACAAAGAGTGTAAGACCAAAAATGAAAATTTATAGCTGTAATGAAGATTTAAAGGTGATTAATGCTAACTAATTAGTAATCTTACTGGATATGTTTGTTGATTTTCAGGCAGAAGACAATGCTGCCAAGGGTAAGCTACGCGTGGCCGCTGAAGATTTCAAGGCTGCCCTTGCATTAGACCCTAGTCATACTTCACATAATGTGCATCTTCACCTTGGTTTGTGTAAGGTTTTGGTTAAACTTGGAAGAGGAAAGGATGCTATCAGTAGTTGCACAGAAGCACTAAACATTGATGAAGAGCTTGTTGAGGCTTTGGTCCAGGTTTGTTTTAGTTCTTTTGCTAAATGCATAAATGATCATATCTGTTGCTTGCCCTTTTGGTGGGATTTCTCTCAGAGGTGTTTTTACTATCCTTTGATACTCATATCAGAGACTCTTTTTATGGTTGAGCATCTCAAATTACTTCTTGATACATGTCTTAAACATATTTATGAACAAATTGTACAAATGCTAATAACCTTCTCATGGAAGGATTCATTAAATCATATTTTTCCTTACTATTTGGATTAATTTCTTGTGTGTTATCCTCTCTATGCAAAGTTACTAGTAAGAATATAACTCACTTAAATCATTTTATTGCATTAGCTAAGTTTTCTTTAATCTCTCTCTTCTTAGCGTAACTGTTGTGATCGATTCAACTCTTAAATCTAGAGTTAATTGTTCTCCTTTGAACATATTCATAGCTTCTACATGTAGTTCCTCTCATTTCATCATCCTAGCTACAATAAATTGCTCTTCAACATTAGTAGTTTTAAAATTTATCTTTTCTAGTACCCCCATACATCCAGTATAGCATTCTCATTTTTGGTGCTAATTTTTTGATACATTTTACTTCCAAACAACCCAACTTTTTGGACCATTAAGTATAATGGTTCATGTCATGACACTTTCTAATAATACTTTCCTTTTAGCCTAAGGGGTACATGATAGATCACACAAAATTTTCTATGGTCCTCTCCATCTTCCCTTTCTTTTTTTTATCCTATCGATGATATATCATTGGTGTCCCCTTGCTGAATATTGATGAATATATAATTTAATTTGCTAATGATGGTCCTAAACCCCATGACGAAATTCAAGTGTTGCATTAAGCTTAGATAGCCAGTGAAAATTTATAATGCCCAATGAGCATGGATCTTGAGTTGAGTTTATTGAATTCCAATACCCAATATTTTATGTAACATATTTTATACTCAAATTTTGCGTCATAGATTTGTAATAATATATGTATCTATACTATTTAATATGGCCATTTAGTTTATCAATAATTAAGATATTATCACCCAAAAAGGAGAATATTAAATATTTCTGTACCCAATGTGCCAAATTGCAGTCAATAGTAGTCTTACTCAAATTGCATATTTGTGTGGGAATCTTTTTCGTTTGAAGTTGGTGGCTTTTTAGTAAAGAACTAGCTGTCCTCTTTTTTGCAGAGAGGAGAAGCAAAACTTCTAACAGAAGACTGGGAAGGAGCAGTACAAGATTTAAAAATAGCAGCTGAAAAGTCTCCCCAGGTCTAGTTCATATTCAATAATTTACAATTTGCATGTTGGAAATATAAAATTCTTTTGGTGCTTTCTTTATTGCTCCCAAATATTTATTTGTACATAAAATTATACCATAAATATTGATTAGTTTGTTTTCAGGCTTGTCTTGTAGATATATAATGGTTAAAACTGTTATAAAATTTTCCAGTGTAATCTTATCAAAAATTACAACTTTCTCACTTTTCCATGTGGGTGCAACTAGTCCTGTCGTAATAATTATGCTTGCAAAGCTTTGAAATATACAGTGAAAAGATATTTTCATCTCTTCAAGGGAATTAAATTAGTTCATTGATTTGAGATTGTCACATAGATTGCATTGATAATGAAATTTATGTTTCATGTTAAAATAATATAAGCATGCCCATTTGTAATGCATCCCTTTTATGTATGTTTCTCATTATTATGGTTTTGTGTAAAAGCTAGTGATAGCTCTTTCACAGATAACTAGGGTTGTAAAGAAACCAGTAACCATATAATCACATTGTGTGATAAAATTTGAGTTCTGAAGTGATGGTTGTTTTAAAGGAAATGATGTATTGTTAAATATGATAAGTTCTTCAGTCTTTGATTTACGTCACTAGGCTAGAGTGTAGCTCATTCCTGGGAAAATCTGGTGGGAGCACAACAAATGTTTAAAATTGGCATTGGAATGGATACTCACGCTGTAATGCAAATGAAAGATTGGAAAGGAAAAAACATAAAAGATAAAGTAGGAAACAGAACTTGGAAATATTCTTTCTAGAAATTATCCGCATTGATGTTAAGCATTGCTCTACAGACATGAGTTATTCTTTGCTACTCTGCTGATTTTGTTGGAAGTTTCTAAAGCAAGTGATTTGATATCCAAGAATAAATCAATTTTTTTATTATTATTATAAATTCTTCACGGCCATTGTTTAATATCGAGTGTGGATGATTGTGGTCCAATTCTCATATCATCACTTATTGGACATGAAATTATTTTAAACTTCATTATATGGACAAAATCTTACTTTAATTCTGGTAATAGGACATGATCATTCGTGAAGTATTGATGAGAGCTGAAAAATCACTGAAATTAAGCCAACGTAAGGACTGGTACAAGATTCTTGGTGTTTCAAAAACTGCACATGTTTCAGAGATAAAGCGTGCATACAAGAAGCTTGCTTTACAGTGGCATCCAGATAAGAATGTTGATAACAGGGAGGAAGCTGAGGCCAAGTTTCAAGAAATTGCTGCTGCCTACGAGGTAATATCGGAAACCAGATGTTATTTACCTTTTAGCCTAGCCTTTTTGTTTGAAAATTTTCAATATTATATTGCCTGTCATTGTTCAGATATAAACTAGTATTCTGTAAATATATAGTTCTCAAAGCATTCAGATCCAATATAGTTTTCTTTCTATATATTTGTTCTAATTTCTTAATTAGGATTTCTGGTTACCATATGCTTTTTTCTTTGATGTATAATAGTTGAACATAAAATCATGGGAAGAAACTTGTTTTTATTTTTTTTCCCCTTTTCCATACAATGATAATGTCAGTCAGAATATTAGTAGCGATTAGATGTGAGTGGCTAAAGAAGGATGAAGGAAAAAAATATTACCAGCAATATATGCGCTAGTGTTTGTAGGTCTTATGTTTATGAAACTGTCTCAAACGAGTGATCTCATATTTATTTAGCCAATAATCTTTGATATTTCAGCATATACATATTCAATTGTCCACTCTTTTAGGCTGCCATTTTTTCCTTAGTTATAATCATGAACAATAACAATTTTAAGAATATAAATTGGTTCTGTCTTTTCATGACTTACAATTATGAGACGTGATTGTTTAACTGATGGTTTGCATTAGTTGGTTGTCATATCATTTTTGTTCTGTAAATCTTGATTTACAGGTACTGGGTGATGAAGATAAGCGCGTAAGATACGACAGAGGTGAGGATCTTAATGAGGGTATGGGGATGGGTGGTGGAGGTTTCAATCCATTCGGTGGCCGTGGCCAACAATATACTTTTCACTTCGATGGTGGATTTCCTGGCGGTGGTGGATTCCCTGGCGGTTTTCAGTTCAACTTTTGAGTATTTTTAAGTTATTGTTCTTGAATCCTCATGGCATGGATGATGCTTACCAATCTAACAGTGTCGTAGAAACATGGAACTTTTGCAAACGAAAGTGGCAAACGCAGGCATCAATTTTTTGAGGTGAGTACTGACTCAGAGTAGTCATCAGAGTGGTGGTCGAGATGATGAGATGAGTCGAGCAATATATCGAGAATATGTTGTATCAATTCTTTATCCATGGAATTTGTTCTTAGCAGTTATTTTTTTGAACATTTTTCTAGTTTTAACGAATATTAATATTATCTCCCAATATAAATTTACACATAACCATGCATTTGTGATAGTTCGTTCGTTATAAAAATATTGTAGGAGTGGTAATTGCTCTTTGGGTGGGTCGATGTTGTGAAAAAATAATTTCGACTCCTTACAACTATATTAAATATCTAAATTACGCTCAATTATATGATATGTTCAGAAGAAAAGGAAATTTAAGAGTTACTATAAAAAAAAAATGTACAAAGACATTCAGTTTCGTAAACCGTCCATCAGATCAATTCGAGAACGTAAAATTTAAACTTAAATCGTGATCTTGTCGCGAAGCGAAGTGGAAGATTTAAGGGCGAGATGGTCTTTCGAGTGTCATGAGCTCTGCCGACTTGGCTCCGACTTGCGATAAGATGACCGTTAGCAAATTCGTCGGGGATTTTCTCCAGTCAGATCCTTCGACGGTCAAGTCAGTATCCGCAGGGAATAGTAGAGCAAAGGAAATGCAGGAGAGTGAAGTAGAGTGCAAATGTGCATACCTATGGAATGAGGAGGGAAGAGGCTTATATAGCCGGGGAGCTGACAATTCCTGTCCGTGTCAACGAGACAGGGGTATGGTGCCTGTCAGCTCGTAGGAGAGCACCTAGAGGTACCGCGGCGTGGCGCGGGGTGCTCGGATGGTACAACCGTACCAAGTTAGCGGGATAACCGCGAGGTGTGTCATAAATGGGTAAGGCATGTAGTACCTCGACGTCATGGTCGTACCCCGGATGCACTGATGTAGGGTTGCGTAGGGAAGAGCTGGTCTGGATACCGAGTACCGACCGACAGGTTCGAGTGTTATGGATCGGGTTGGTCACGTCCAGGGAGCGTGGACCGCCACGGGTCCGACTGGGAGTTGAAAGACCTGAGGTATGCCTTAAGTTGGAGGTTTGCCGAGCTATGTCTATCTTGCTATGTTTCGGGTCTATTAGTTATCCGGTCGATGGAGTGTCGAGGACTGAGTTACCCGACCCAGACCTGGGTCGGGAAAACGGATTTGGGGGACCGAGTTAGGGGGTGCTCTGGCTCGACTCGCCCGAGCCCGCTCGGGTCAGTCGGTTAATGTTTTGGGAGGATTCCTGGCTCGGGAACTCCCTGGGTGAAGTCTTCGTCGACCCTTTGTTAAGCCTTCATAGTACCAAACTAGCTGACTAAACTGGCCAAGCTATCCGTAAGCAAGACCAAGATCAAACTTCATGAAAAGAGCTCTACCGCTTTACAATCACACCATGCCACGAGGGCTAAAAGGATTTTTTTTAATTCAGATTTAATCTGTGTAGGATAAATCAGTTAACAACATTAGATAATCAATTTGATTCCGCATAAAATTTTTATCAACAATTAAACTAAATAACGATCCATTATCTTTTTTCTCCAAGATTATAGTACAACGAAAAATTTTAAATTATCATTTAAATATTTACTGTTCGATCCCTAACTGTAATATATTTTTTAATTTTTTTTAAACGAGACATTAATAAAATAATAAAAAATAAATACAAAAGTATTTTGAAGGTATATAATAATGTTATTAAAGAGACAACTTTTTTACTCTCCTGTTATTTAATCAAATCATTATTGCCTTATCTGCCGGAACCATGACGTGGCAGATTACCATGGATTAATTGTGCCACAACATTTTTGAATGGAAGAAACGTTAACAATATCCTTAAGAACAGAATAGCAAGTTTTAAAAGGTTTCTTTTATACTTATTTTTTTAAAATTATCGATGGCATTGGAAATGGAATTTTCATAATTATTTATGGTCCCTACAAACGATCAAATACTCTTGGTTGAAACCACAATGGCCAGACATGAATTTCGAATTCTTTCACGCGAGGGATTTTAATTTGAATATTGCTTTTTAGTTTGTTCTTGTTTGAAATAATAATTTCCAAATAAATAAAAATTGTTTTCTTATATATAATTTCTTTTACGATATTACTTACATTTTTCTAAAATCATAAAGGTGACTCGAGATACGCTTCGCGTTGGCATCCGAGAGATTCGCGTACGATATTACATTTTCGAACGGTTAGGAAGCACTGGCTTCTCGATTCTTCCTCCCAACAAAACTAACTTCCTCCTCCTCCACCTCCCCTTCTTCCTCCTCGTTGCAGAAGAGAAGGAGAAGAGAAGAGAAGAGAAGAGAAGCAGCAGGGTGGGTGATACGATCTATGTATCGCTTGCCCAATGGGGACCTACACCTGCTGCCTCTGCTTCACCCGCCGCTTCCGCTCCGCCGAGGTCCAGCCGCCCGCTGACGTCCGCGCCGCGTTCTCCGCCCACACCGAAGGCGCCACCCAGATGAACGCCGATCAACTCCGCCGTTTCCTGACCGAGGCGCAGGGCGAGGCCACTCCTGACGATGCTGATCGGATCATCGAGCAGACCATCCAGCTTCGCCAGCACCAGCCCTTCCTGGCTATCCTCTCCAAGCCCGCATTGACCGTAGAAGACTTCTATAACTACCTCTTCTCTGAGGATCTCAATCCTCCGCTTCGATCTCAGGTGAGAGCCCTTTGCCCGCCGTTATCTTCTCCTCCTACGATCCAAAGAGACATTCTTTGGACGCTGGTTAACATCAGCCGTTGAAATGTATCTGATGCGAGAAACAAGGTTTAGGGATTAATTTTCTTTATGATCATTACCTTTGCAGGCTGCTTCTCTCACGCAAGGTAATCGATTAATTGTTTAGGAGAAAAAAATTTCTTTCCTGTTTGAATCAGGAGACTATGCTATGATCTAGTTTATTGATTTGGTTTGATCAATCTCCTTTCTCTTCATTCTATTTGCACAATCTTCCTCCCACGTTAGGTGTTCATTTGATTTGTTGAAAAAGGCTATGTTGCATCATGAATCAGGTGGGCTACAATGTGACTCTATGACTTAGTTTATCCATTCTATTTATTTGGGATTGGGAACAACGTGGATTTATTTGATTTTATGGGACGAAGGGGGAGACCACCAATGTTATCACTTCATATACTGCAGACCGCCTATCTTGATATACGAAATTAAGAGAAAAACAAAGTATAAAAAAAATGTACAGACCCTGTTTACGAAAATCAAGTTAGTGTTAACTAACATCTCAATTATTGCTGTTGGGAAATAGCTTGACCAACAATATCAGCAATAAGCAAATAATCTGTTTTTTTAATCTTTGCGCTGATTGAATAGGATATACCTCGCATAGGATATGCAACATGCGATCTCTTTAGGTAATTCTATTAAGTAAGTTGGCTATCTAGGAGGAAAAAAATTGATCCTGTTCATTTGAGGATGAGATATTAATGTGTGTTGTTTTAGATGATTTTCTTATCCAAGAGAGGAATAATTCTTGTAATTTTAATCCCTAATCTAAACACTTGTTTGACAAGTGATAGACACTTTAGATGCTAATTATGTTCATGTTACTTATAAATATGGCCTACTGAACAATGTTATATTATGCGTTTTAAATTGTATGCATATATGTTTTCTTTGTGGAAATGAAAGCAAAGAGGATGTGATGTTGTGATTGCCAAAGAGACGAGAATTTAACATTAAGAGAAAATAATTTAATATATAAGCTTACAAATTTATGCAATATGAATTGTTGTACTTCTCTCTGTTAAACCTATGCAAGAAGCCTCCAAAGTATTAGTGTGTCTAGCCACAGTACTTCCATGTTTAGACCTTGGATGAATCTTTTTTATCTGCACAAGCTTCAACTTAAAATATAAGGTCGAACTTGTTTTTACAAGCCTTTTATTCTCCTTTACTGGTCCAGGCTCAGCCGAATGCTGCATAAAAAAATGATCATATCTTACACCTCAGCGAATTCATTTTAGAGCAACATTTGTAAAATATTTGGATAATTGTTCTTCAATAGAAATTAAAAAAAAAAATGGGAATACATTGAAGCAACATTTGCCCATCATCTGAATTCAGTCACTTATCAATTTCTGAGATATTGTTAATGTAATGCCACGTGTTTGCTGCAAAGAAATTGCCATTCTCAAAGAAAAAAAAATATTAGTGTAGGATGATTATTGATCTAGGGCAAGAACTTTCTCTTTCTTGCTGTGTTTGACACACATGCTTTTCTGAATAAAGCCTAATGTTAGACACTTCATAGACTTATTGCATGATAACTTTTTGACTTGCCAGCTCAGTATGCAAATTAACTAGATAACGCATTTTCATCAACAGGTTCACCAAGATATGACTGCTCCATTATCCCATTATTACATATATACAGGGCATAATTCGTACTTGACTGGGAATCAGCTGAGCAGTGATTGCAGTGATGTTCCAATTATAAAAGCACTCCAAGATGGTGTCAGAGTAATTGAGTTAGATATGTGGCCGAATTCTACTAAAGATGACATTGATATTCTCCATGGAAGGTACTAAAACAATGCCCATAATGTCCCAGTTTAACTTCACGATTTTACTTTATTTATCATCAATTAGAAGTTGTTTGAATGATTGTTATCCATGTTAGTGCACTTTTTTTTTGTCTCCCACGCTCATGGTATGCTTGACATAATGTGAACTTTGCTGATTCTTTGGAGTTGATGAATTCATGTAATGAACATAAAAAATGGACTTTGCGTGTTGTGCAAATCTTGTTCAGCTCAATAATGCTTTGTAATCATATTTTTTACATCCATATTGCTTCTATTTTATTGTATTTTTTTATCCATTCCATAGGACATTGACATCTCCAGTGGAGCTTATTAAATGCCTAAGGTCTATCAAGGAGTATGCCTTTACTGCATCACCATATCCTGTCATCATAACTTTGGAGGACCATCTTACTCCTGATCTTCAGGCCAAAGTAGCTCAGGTTATCGTCTTACATCTTTTTCCCTTCTCAATTGAGTGGAAATTACTGATGTTTTCCTTTAAACCTAGTTCTTACAGTTAACTGATTTATTAGATGGTTGTAGAAACATTTGGAGACATGCTATACTACCCTGAATCAGAATCTTCTAATGAATTCCCTTCACCAGAAGCTTTAAAGGAAAGGATTATTATTTCAACCAAACCACCAAAAGAGTATCTTGAAGCTAAGAATGACAGAGAAAATAAAGGTGACACCCAAGATGTGAATGAATCAGATGATGAAGCTTGGGGTAAAGAGGTTCCTGATGTTCAGACTGAGCTTGAATCTGCTGATAAGGTACTATATTGCTAATGTTTAATATTATTATTATTTTCGATACATGGAATCCAAATACAATTTCCTGGAATCCAATCCTCCATAACAATAAATAACTAAAATGTTCAGACTGGAGAAGATGATTCAGATGATAGTGATGATAGTGATGATGATGACCAAAAAGTAAATCAGAGTTCCCCACTTGAGTATAAGTCTTTGATCACTATTCGTGCTGGAAAGCCTAAGGGCAATGTAAGTGATGCACTAAAAGTTGATCCAGATAAAGTCAGACGTCTCAGTTTGAGTGAGAAGGAACTTGCAAAGGCAGCTGCTTCTCATGGTCTGGATCTAGTGAGGTACTATATCTTTATTTTAGCTTGTGTGGACAACTAACTTATTACTGAAAAAAGGACACTTTTTTTCCCTTTTCCATGTGGAGATTTCATTTAAGAATTTTTTCTTGACGTCAAGACTCTTTTACCTTATAGACAAATTGCCAGCAGCTTCTTGATACTCACTTTCTCTTGTAGATTTACGCAGCGAAATCTTCTTCGGATATATCCAAAGGGTACACGTGTCAATTCTTCTAATTACAACCCATTCGTTGGATGGATTCATGGTGCTCAGATGGTTGCATTTAATATGCAGGTGAGCCAGATCTTGGGTTCTTTACTATTTTGTTTTTACTCTATTATAAATTGATATTTCACGCGCAAAAAGTTGCCAGTCAATTGAATTTTTATTAATCACTTCACATGGATGGCACTATATCGATTATATTTTAAGCATATGATTACTGTTGTCAATTATATTGGAAAAATTAGGACACAGTGAGCATTCAAGGATCCATCTGATGTGGAGCTTGAGTAAGACCATTGTGCAAAGACTTAGCCCTTCAAGAAAAACAAAAAAAAAACATTCTTGGCTCACGCTGCCAAGCAGCAGTTTACATATGATGCCAAAATCATCTCTTGGTGAAATTTTTTGATAGACTAGTGAATTCTGATAAGTGTAATATAAATTGGAAGCAATTTTTTTACTAACAAAGTAATTTCTATCCAAGGCCTACTTTATTTTTGCATGGCTCCATGGCGTTTATATTGAGGACTATTTCATCTCAGATTCATGAAACAAAGGAAACTCATTTATAAAATGTCATTCAAGAGTCAATGGCTTATTTCTGAGACACTGATATAAACTTTCTTACAAAAATGAGATTCATTTCTAAGAGGGAAGATAGAATAAGCAAGTTCCAAATGTAAGCCCAAGTAGGCATCAAATTCAAAATATAAGCTTACATATGGTTATGAAAGGTATAGCGAATTTGTGGTGGAAACAATTGATGATTTATCTGATAGCTAGTTTCTTGTAAAATGTATGTGACTCAAATATTCAGACAATGTACTATTAGATATATAATATTCTTATAAATGTTGTGAATTCAGCTATCAGGGACTGGGGAACTCATCATCATCTAGTTTTTGTTCCTCGGAGGTTCTAGCTGCAATTTTTATCATATCATTTTTTATATTACTATTATATTCAACACTTTCCCATTGATAGGGATATGGAAGGTCATTGTGGCTGATGCATGGATTCTATAAAGTAAATGGAGGATGCGGATACGTAAAGAAACCTGAATTCCTGCTGAAGAACGGACCAAACGATGGTGATTTTGATCCTAAAGCTAAATTTCCAGTAAAGAAAACCTTGAAGGTATCTTTTTCTTCCCCTTTTAAAACTTTTGTCATCTTTCCGGCTCCCAATTTTACTGCGTTTAAGATTATTTTTTTTCATTTTCGTTCTTTCTCCAGGTCAAAGTATACATGGGCGATGGTTGGCGCGTGGATTTCAACCAAACACATTTTGATTCATATTCACCTCCAGATTTCTATACAAGAGTAACCGAGCCTGCCTTCTTTCTCTGCGAATCTGATTAATAACATGAATCTGGAACCAATTCATTCTATTTATTGAACATTATATTAAAACAAATAATTAGTCGTTGTTCAACAGATAGGGATCGCAGGGGTGCCAGCTGACACCACAATGAAGAAAACAAAGGCAATAGAGGATAACTGGATACCAGTTTGGGACGAGGAGTTCATCTTCCCATTGACGGTGCCTGAACTCGCCCTGCTGAGGATAGAAGTGCACGAGCACGACAAGTCAGGGAAAGATGACTTCGCAGGGCAGACATGCTTGCCAGTTTCCGAGCTACGACAAGGGTTCCGATCAGTGCCACTCTTTGATCGTAAAGGAATGAAGTTTAAATCCGTTAGACTGCTCATGAGATTTGAATTCGAGTAAATTCGATCACAAAACGTGTCGATATGTTTCTTTTCAAATTCAGAGGAGGGGTGTGGATATTGTTTCCTTTAATTTTTACTGTCTTTGCTAGTCTTTTAACAGAGAGGATGGTAAGTGTTTTTTTGGCATCTGCAATAGTGTGAAATTACACATTTTCTATGTATGATTTTTCTGGAGACTGTTATTGGACTCTACAGGTTAGCGTCGGTGCTGATAAAGAACCGAAAGTCAAGAGATCTATTCGCGTACTTTTGCAAACTTATGTCCAGTTTTCAATGGCAATCAATCAATTCACGTGGAAATGTTTCCCCAAAAAGACAAGATAAACCCAATCGGCCCCACCCTCATGTTCCATCTTTTTTATTTCATAATATTGAAATGAAATGAAATGAGATGAGATTTCCTCATCACTGGTCACTAAAAACGCTCCACAATTCTTCAGCCTTTCAAAAATGAGTTTCATGGCGATGATCTTTGCCAGTAAGCTCGCTCTTTCATGCATTGTTTTCTGTGTTCTTTTTCCGGCGCCGATAGCACCCGCCGGCGTCGACCACTGCGAAGGCACTCTGTACCCAGAGCTGTGCGCCTCCACCCTCTCGGTCATCCCGGATCTCCACGCCAAGTCCCTCCCCGACGTCATCTGCGCTACCATCAACGCCACTGAGGCATCCGTCAACTCCGTCGCCAAGAATTGCTCCAACTACCTCCGCCACCACAGCTACGCCCTGGACGGCCGCCAGCGCTACGCCCTCTCCGACTGCCTCGATCTCTTCTCGCAGACCCTCGACGAGCTGGTCGTCGCCACGACCGACCTCTCCCGCCGCAACCCGTCCTCCCTGATCGACGACGTCCGCACCGTCCTCTCGGCCGCCATCACCAACCAGGACACTTGCCTCGACGGTTTCTACAACGTCGGCCACGACGGCGGATACCGCAAAGCCATCGAGAGCCGGCTCTACCACGTGTCGCACATGGTCAGCAACTCCCTCGCCATGGTGGGGAAGATACAGCGGCGGGAACCTCGCCGGAAGGAGGCCCTGGAAGGGTACGGCGAGTTGGACGCCGTCAGTGAGTTCCCTGCGTGGCTGCCCAAGAAGGACCGGAGGCTGCTGCAGTCGGCGACGAACGAGACGAAGGCGGACTTGGTGGTGGCGAAAGATGGAAGCGGGAACTTCACGACGGTGAGCGAGGCGGTGGCGGCGGCGCCGAGAAACGGGAAGCAGAGATTCGTGATCTACGTGAAGGCGGGAGCGTACCTGGAGAACGTGGAAGTGACGAAGAACAAGCAAAACTTGATGTTAATGGGCGACGGGATCGGGAAGACGGTGATCAAAGCCAGCAGGAACGTGGTGGATGGATGGACCACCTTCCGGTCAGCCACCGTCGGTGAGTAAACTCTTAACTCGAACCTATTTGGCTATTTCTTCTTCTCCTCCTCCATGGCACCGTTAATAATTGATTCTGACAGCTTTAATTGCATTTTTTACTTCTCCTTTTGCTTTTAATTGCCATGCATTCCTTGCACTCATGCTGTCGATTACAACATATTCATCATTCAGAAACTTGTGCAGAACTAACAAAAGTAGTAGTTTCCCAATCAGAGCAGACATTTTAAAGTGGGTGGATGGGGTAGCAAATAGTCAGAATTTAATTAGTCAGAAAAAATAAAAAAATAAAATTTTAATTTTATATATTTTTTAAATTTAATTTTTTAAATTTATTTTCTATTAAATTATATCATTTTCTATTTATTTTCATATTAAATTGTATTCTTCCTTATTTATTTTTATATTAAATTAGTTTTTTAACTTATAAAAATATATAAATCTATTATAATTTTTAATATGATTATTAAAAGTATTTAATTCAATTATATTCTTTCTTATTTATTATATACTAAATTATATTTTTTATATTATTTTTTATTAAATTATATTTTATTTATTTATAAAAATATATTCTGGGTGGCCGATTCTGGCCACCCAGCTAGAACGTTTAAGAGTGATGTTAAATAAGTCAGAATATGACGGCCAGAAAAAATAAAAAAAAATAAGAATTTTAATTTAATATTTTTTTTAATTTTAATCTTTCTTATTTATTTTCCTACTAAATTATATCATTTTCTACTTATTTTCATATTAAATTTTATTCTTTCTTATTTATTTTTACATTAAATTAATTTTTTAATTTATAAAAATATATAAATCTATTATAATTTTTTTATAATTTTTAATATGATTATTAAAAATATTTAATCTCAATTATATTTTTTCTTATTTATTACATACCAAATTATTTTTTTCATATTTAATTTTTATTAAATTAATTTTTAACAAGAATTATTAGATTCGCATGGCTCCCATTAACGAGGGTGGATTAAGATAGAAGACAAGCGGCAGCACAATTTGGTTCGACCCAATAAGAATCAGAACAGTAGTAGATCGAATTTGCCGATCCTCCGACAGATCCACGTGAACATTTGTTTTTTTTTTCGTGCACCGATCGATCGATCGATTAATTAATGCTTTTATTAATTGACAACGCAAATTCCGGAGTCATTTTGAAAAGACAAATCGAACGTGCATGATCGATGCTCTTTGCTGATTGATTTTGACTAATGAATATTGATGGTGTGATTCATGAAGCGGTGGTGGGCGACGGGTTTCTGATGCGCGATATGACGGTGGAGAACTCGGCGGGGCCGAGCAAGCACCAGGCCGTGGCCCTCCGCGTCGGCGCCGACCTCTCCGCCTTCTACCGTTGCAGCTTCGTGGGTTACCAGGACACCCTCTACGTCCACTCGCTCCGCCAATTCTTCCGCAACTGCGACGTCTACGGCACCGTCGACTTCATCTTCGGCAACGCGGCCGTGGTGCTCCAGAACTGCAGCCTCTACGCCCGCCGCCCCCTCGACAACCAGCAGAACATCTTCACGGCGCAGGGGCGGGAGGACCCCAACCAGAACACCGGCATCTCCATTCAGAACTGCAAGGTCGCGGCCGCCTCGGACCTGGCGCCGGTTCAGTCCAGCTTCCGGACCTACCTCGGTCGGCCATGGAAGGAGTACTCCCGCACCGTCTTCATGCAGTCCACCCTCGACAGCTTGATCGCGCCGGCGGGGTGGTTGGAGTGGAACGGGAGCTTCGCGCTGACAACTCTGTACTACGGGGAGTACATGAACAGGGGGCCGGGGGCGGGCACCGCCGGCCGGGTAAATTGGCCGGGCTACAGGGTCATCAACAGCTCCGCCGAGGCGAGTCAGTTCACCGTGGCGGCCTTCATCCAGGGGGATCAATGGCTGAATTCCGTGCCTTTTCTCGCCGGATTAGCATAATCAACCATCTTTCATGTATGGATGGATGGTTCCATTATTTATTTGGGGCCTTTAATAATTTTAACATTTGAATACTTTGCTATATTTTCATGTCCAGTCGCTACGCGTATTTTGGAATTAATAAAATGTTTAATTTCATGTTTATTGATGTGAGCAATTAAATCAATCGCATCATAACACGTGTCTTTTATAAAAAAAATAACAGGTTCGACATTGATTAATCATTTTATAAAAAATAATATTGCCCCAGAGAGAAAATTTTAAAAAATATTCACAAATATTTACTTTTATTTTTTTTGGAAAATAATAATTTAAAAAAAATCACATTCCAAAAAGTAAAATACAGAAATTTTAATCGCAAATAGAAATCCTTCCCCAGCCGATTAAGGGGCAAATGAAGTAGAAAAGTTATTAAATTCTCTGACTGGAGAGAGAGATAGGGTAATCGAGCTTATGGAGGCGTCGGAGGAGGTCGACGGCGGTCCCTCGACCATGACCGTCCACGTCAAGTTCACCGGGCGGACGCTCCCCGTCTCCCTGCAGGAGGATGCCACCGTTGATGAACTCAAATCCCTTCTCCAGCCACTCACCAACGTCCTTCCTCGTGGTCAAACCCTAATCTTCAAAGGTGTGTCCCTCCTTCCCCTCTTCTCCATCCAATTAGAGCCAACGCCGTAGGCCATATTGCTTTAACCTGTGCGTAATTTCAAGCTATTTGTTTATCCAAGGATCTATAATGCGGTTCCAGGGATCATCTCTCTCTCTCTCTCTCTAGCTGATTTAACTTGATGTCAGTAATGTGTAAATATTTGTAACTTGGCGAGCTGGTGATTGCAATGATGTATTGGACTGATTCTGGACTTTTATGTTTTTTGATTAGCTGATTTGGGCGGCGAAAAGTCAGTTAACCGAGCGCTTCTATTACCTGCACATACGATTGAGATTATGCTTTAGTTATAGTTTAAATAAATTACAAGTTTTGCAGCATTGCTATTTATATTGTTGTCGATATCAAAACGTGAGATTGCTGAACTTTTATGGCAGGGAGGGTTCTTACAGATAAAGTGAGCTTGAAGTCAGTTCCAGTATCCAACGGTTCGAAGCTCATGCTGATAGCGTCTCAAGGTCTTCATCAAGGGGTACTTTCTTTTGTGATTATGTTTATTGTTGGTTTGTTTTACCTTGCGATAGGATATAGTTGTCTATTGTCATGTCTGCTAATTGACAATGCATGAGAGCCTGTAACACATGTTTTTAAGATGCTATAATTTATACTATTTTAAGATGCTGTTTAATTGCAAATATACCCAAGTTCTGATAATATTGTAGCAAAGTTGATCTCTCAGAAAATTGCAGGTTGTTTCTTTGCATGCTATCCACTTTGTATGACGCTATCCCTTACTGTTAAGTGTTTTTTTAACTAGTATAATAATTATTGAGAATCTTGTGAACAGGATGGCCCCATAACTAAAGACTCTACATCTCAAACAGCTAACTCAAGGAGGATTCTTGATGCTAAGAAAGCTCAAGTTAGTCACACGAAGACATTTATTGAGAAAAGTCGGTCCGAAAAATGGAAGTTGACTGGTGTTGTGGCCTTATCGGAGTGCCATTTAGAGGTACCAACGGGAGTGAATCAGCAAATGAGCATCTGTTCTCTTAAAATGAACACTCGATGCCAATATAAATTTTTTCATTATCATTTCTTATTGGAGGCATGACATTTTTACTTGTTAAATGTCCATATTTTACAATTTTTTATATAATGTTTGAAGCTTAAAAAATAGAACCTTTTCTTCGTAATTTTTAGCTCGTCCTTTGTCTAGTTTAGTCTTTGTTGCTTTACTGTCAATCTATCATTTTCAAATGTTTTATTTTGACCATTTTTATAAATCACTCTGATGTAATACTTTTATTTGCATGTATAACAATGAATCACCTGGTTTTGCACATGGTGTATTAGAGGGACATCTGACAACTGGTTCTGATGTTGCTTTTGTGTTTATTATTTTGCATCAGCTATTATTATTTTTATTTTTCTAAACATTCTTAGTGTTGAAAGTTGAAAATACTTTTGATCCAGTTAATCACTGCTGCTTTCCATGCACTCTTTCAAATTAAAATAAGACCCGACTATTTTGATTAAATTTAATCTGAAGTAGTCTAATGGGATCCAATTGTTAATGAACACTCTACTTGAGAAATTCATTAACATATATACTGTGAAGTCTAGACCCTGCTTTTCTTCCTTCTACTTGTGAATGATATTCTTATGTATTGATAGGCAGTGCCTGAAGAAGTATGGTCTTGTGAATCTTCTATAAGAGTATTGGACATCAGCAACAACCTTATTCGTGAAGTACCAACTAAAGTTGGATTATTGCAGTCACTGAATGTAATTCTCCTTTATCCAATTTTTTTGGCTGTTGATTGATGTATTTTATCCTCATTAGCTGTACTACCATGTTTTAGAATTCCAAAGGCCACTAATAGTAAATAGTATCTTCCAGATACAACAAGTTTTGATTTTGGAATTTCTTTCAATGTCTTTAGAAGTTGTTGCTGAATGCGAATAATATAACTGATGACAGCATAAGTTGGGAGGGTCTATCATCTCTGAAGTCTTTGACTGTTTTATCAATTAACCAAAACTGGTATGTAGCAGATGGATTCTTTGATATATTATTGTTATTCTAAGGATAATGTTGTAATTGGATTTATGCAGCATTTTGTGTGATGGCTGCTTAATAATCTGTTGCTTTTTCATATGAATCTAATATGTCCCCTTGCCAGATTAATGGAATTTGTAGAAATAGTGAATTAATACACTTTGTACTAAGATAATGTTTATTAGGTTGTTTACTCTATATTTCTAATGACAATGATTATTTCTATTGCAATTTTTCGTGTTCAGCATTTCTAGACCAAGATTCTCCTTAGAAACATAGATGAGGAAACATTGGACATGGTTGTCACGAGGTTCACACCACAAGAAGATGTGGCAAAGGAGTTTGTTCCTTTACTAATGAAGCCAGAGTAAAGGGTATTATATAATTTGGGTCTTCATTAAGTTGACAAGTGTTCTAACTTTTGATCCAAATGAATCAGTCTCCTTGGAAACATAGATGAGGAAACATTGGACATGGTTATCACAAGGTTCACACTACAAGAGGTTGTGGCGAAGGAGTTTGTCCCTTTACTAATGAAGCCAGAGGAAAGGGTATTATATAATTTGGGTCCTCATTAAGTTGACGAGTGTTCTAACTTTTGATCCAAATGAATTAGTCTCCTTGGAAACATAGATGAGGAAACATTGGACATGGTTATCACAAGGTTCACACTAGAAGAAGTTGTGGCGAAGGAGTTTGTTCCTACTAATGAAGCCAGAGTAAAGGGTATTATATAATTTGGGTCCTCATTAAGTTGGAGTGTTCTAACTTTTGATCCAAATGAATCAGCAAGAATTAGAGTTCATCAGCCCATAGGTAGTTGCAAAATGACAGTGAAATAAAAGCTGGAAAATGGTATTTAAGAGGACTAGAAAACTCACAAGTATGCATAGCTGATCTCATAATTGAATGAAGCTAGAAATTAGTGAGATGACTTCCCGCTAAGAAATTCCATTGCACAAAACGTTGATCAATGGGCAATGTGAAGGCTCTCCCAACTACCTCTCAATTGTTATTTCCCTTATTTGGTCAGTTTGTATCAGCGTGTATCTGTTTTTTGACTACAAATCTTCTTGAGCATCCCAATATCAAATCTAGATGACCTCATTAAGTTTAATTGGCAACAATATTAAAAGTTTAAATAGTTACAGCTAGAAAAAGAGTTTGACAGCATATCTTCATTTCATGCGATGCATGATTAGATCGAGACACTATCCTATAATCAGACATAGTACATGTTATCAAACTAGTGAACCAACTTATGTGCTAGTAACTTAGTATTTTGATGGGTTTCCCTTGCTAGCACCATCTTCTTTCAATTTGAGGCCGAATTCGTATGGAACAAATTACGGAGCGGGGTTATCTTACAGGAACATTTTGGATGGAAATATCCAATTTACTGCAATATTTGCTGTTGTGAAGTGGACAACATGAACCTAGAATTTAGGAGTTCCATTTCCATGTTAACATTTTGTTTAATCTTGTAGATGATGGGTGAAGCAAGCTACAACTTGGAAGTCCCTGAGTGAAGGGTTTTCTTTGCCTTTTAAATGCTTCTTTCCGTGAATGAGAGTGGTGAGATGCTATCCTTGTTCTTTGAGTTCTTGGAAGACGAAAACTGAGTCGCAGCTTATTATTTTGGAGAACCTGACCTAAGAAGAGTGGAATAGATTAAAGCAAATGTTTTTGGAGCATGCATGATATCATTAGAATTCAGAATTATGCATTAGGTCCTCATGATTCTCTTATTGGATGGGAAATAAGTGCATTGAAAATTAAAGCATAAAAATACAGATGGGAAAGCTTCCACAATTATCTATGAAAATGAAATGAAGTTACTGGATTCTCAGACAAGTTTGTCTTGCACTAGATAAATTGCCTAAGATATTGTGCGCAAGTACAACACATTTTTTCTGATGTATACCATTCTATATGAAAGAAGCTTAAAAGCACTGAAAGAGCTCAACACGCTCAATTTTAGTTTAGTTGCAGTTTACAGGCAGGAAGTGCGTAACATTTTGGTTGTACACTATTTGTCCTACCAGTTACTTAGATATGCATAAGCCCTCTTCCTGGTGACATTTTACATTGACTTTCTTTTGAAAGTGCTCTGCCTTAATAAGGAAATCACAATTGACTGCAGGCCTTTTCTTGACTTGCTTTTAGTAAATTCTTGGCACAATTATCTGTTAACTATCTTTTGACAACAACAATAAGAGCATTGTTATTCTCAACTACTTGAGATTGGCACACGGATCTTATTCCTCCATTGAACTTTCTATTCAAGGTTATATCTCATTTGAAATATCCAAATCTCAAATTCTTTTTACTTATATGAGCTAGAGCTAACCTTCAAAATGTTGCTTGCAATTCTTGACTAAGCAATTGGATTAGCAACGATTGAATTGTCTTTAATTTTCTCCTACGTTTCCTTGCATTTCCCCTGAAGACTAATTGAATCAGTAAAAAGATTAGGTCAGACATGTATAAACTGTACAACGGTAAATTCTCACATGTGGTCTATCCATTTATTATGGCAAATTATCAACATCATTCTGTTTTTAGAATGCTTGATAGTCACTTGGAGTGCATAAAATGCTTGAGTAATGATTTTTCTTTATTTGATTGGCTTTGTCTCAACGATGATGTGATTTATGAATTCCTGAGTGGTTGCAGATGTTTCTTTCCTTTGTCTGTCGCTTCCATTTTCACTTGCTTAATCAATCTTGAATGGATCTTTTATTTACTTTCACTATGTATAATATACTATGTTAACTACGAACAATTTTGTTTGTAGGTTATTTTCAACAAGTTGTTCTGTATATAACATTTGAGATTCATGATTCTAAGCTAGTTGGCTTACTTTTCTGTTGATTAAGATAACTGATATTATTGTTAAATATTTTGGCAGTTTAACTATGTTGCCGTCTATAGTGGGTACCTTAAGTTCACTTTGCCAACTCCATCTTTCAAACAACAAGATCACAAGCTTACCAGATGAATTGGGATCATTGAATAAACTTGAAATACTGAAAGTTGCCAATAATAGGTACACTTTAAACTTTTTTTCAACCTTACCTATGAAATTGCAACTTAATGAATCATATGATTTAACTATTACTTGTCAAGTTTTAACTGATTGGTGACACCACTTTCAAAATAAACAATCTTGTGCATATTGATGAGAGAGCTGATTTTGGTACACATTGTAACAAATTCAAATTTTAACTTTTTTTTGCTCAACAAAAAACTAATTAGCTGATGGAATTGCTGTTGACAATTAGTTTGTGAAAATAACACTTGATCTTGCTGAAAAAACCCATTTTTTTCAGTAATTCAGGAGCATCTCAAGTTCTATATTTCCTTAACTGACTTATTGAATGGAATATCTTGATAACCAACTCCCATCACATCTTTCTTGAAATCATAGATGATAGAAGCAAGTGTCACCTACTTAAAAAGTTGTAATTGATATTACTATAGCAATCGTCCAACTAACTTGGTGATTTGCATCACCATCTCTGTGTATTAACCTAAATAAACTTACATTTTCTTTTGGAGAATACTATTATCCACATACCTCTAAAGGCAGTTCATGATTGAATTATTTGGCAAAAGACCAGAATTGAGTGAAAGGCTACTTACTTAGAAAAAGTACATATTCTCTTCCTTGCTTTGTAGGACACGATCTTTCCTGACTTTGCCCATTGCAAAACATTGAAAAGATGAGCAGATTATTTATATCATCTGTCAAGTGTATTTATGTCAATGCTTTAATTATAAAAAAATAGTCCTTCAAGATTAACTGATCTTAAAACCCAATTTGCGCCATATGATTCTTCAGTTACATCCTTTGTTATTCCTCTTTTAGAGAGGTATAGGATAAAAAATCTTTTTCTTTTTGAGGTGATGATTTTGAAATGGTAGCTATATTAGTACAGCAGCATTGACTTCTAAATCCATATAGGAAGAGATACCATATAGCTGTAATCAATATTTTGGCACGTATTGTTTGTTTGTTAGTGGTTGCTTTTGTAAATGTTTTTTTTTTCCATTAGCTGTAATTCATGTTTGTTCAGTTAAGCTATTAGATTCTGCATGGTGAAAATTAGGCCCATCCTTTTTTATGCAAGAATATGAAATGAATTCCTCATGCATCATATTTCAGGATTTTCTTGTTGATCTTTAAGAGCCAGTTACTGCTGGCCAAGTGTCCATTTGATCATAGTAGGGCTTTCCACTGGTTGTCAAATTTCCATCTTGGCATCTCCCTTGGTCTTTTCCATGTATCATAGCCTCTTAAAATGTTTCAGATTTGAATACTATCTCGAATGTCATGATACCTAAACTATGCACTCTATCTCGAGTATTCTGTGATTGAAAACTCGAATTTGATTGCATGTGCTACACGGAAGTCTATCGTATATGTAGTTGTCTAGTCAAAAAGATGTGTTTGTTCACAAAAAACCAATTTTTATATTATATTACTACTGGAAGATAAATGAATTATCTCAGAAATTTTTAATCATCTGATTGCATGATGTAGGTTGAGTTCAATATCTTCGACTATAGGAAATTGCAAATCTCTTGTCGAGGTAATCGTGCTCGTCAGTTACTATATCGAATATCTAGGACTTGAAACAGTTTGTGTCAGCAAAGATAGCACATAGTATGGTCATGCTCAACATGTATTACATGATTGATTTGTTTATTTTTAATGCAGATCGATTTATCATCTAATCTGCTAGTTGATCTTCCAGAAACTGTTGGGAATTTGCGTGATTTAAAGGTTATTATCTTGATTTTTTACTAATAAAGATCATAAGAATATTATTCTCATTCTAGGGCATCATATATTGAAAGATTATAGCCTCTTTGCATAAAACATTTTATTTTTAGTTTATTGTTTTAATATGTTATTAAAGTAACGTTACTTCTAATAAATGCTTTCTATATCTTTTTTATTAATATATATTCTTGTGGAAAAGGAATTGCTGTATATAATGTTCTCCAGTAGGTTGTAGTTATAGTTGTTGTACACTACTAAATGGAAGTTGAAATTATGGCACCTTTAACTTAAATAATATAAAACTCTTCTGACCTTATGATTGAAGTTGTTAAAGATTTGAAATCTCACTCTCTTACAATTCCTGTTGCGACACTGACTTGACTGACACACGTTAATGGTAGATTTAGATTCAACCTTGCTCCTTTGTCATCAATAAAACTTCTTGTAAATATGTGAAATTGTCAGTCTCAAGTGTTAATTAAAATAATGAGACAAAGGCTGAATGAAATTAGGGTTATGCAAAATAGAGAATACAGAATTATTGCTTTGTTCAATCCCAGAAGATAAATGGATAATTAAGAAGAAATTCTGTCAAATTTACATTCCTCTCTCCTAATACTGTTTCCACTTGCCATGTCCCATTTTTTGACTCCTATCCTTGAGTCGTTCAACAGGTGTGTAGCATTTTGTTTCATGTTGTTGGCATGTTTTTAACTTATTCTACAAAACATTTCTTAGCTTATGCATTTGCTGATATTATCCCACTAAGGAATCACAGGATCCTTCAAACTTCTCCTAAGCAATTGTGTTACTTGTACAAATTTGCCAAATGCTCAGATACATTCATAAAAAATGATAACGAGATTTTTCCAACCTCGGGCAAGTCAGATACATTCATGTAGCATAACATAGTGGGTCCAATGTGTAAGTTGATAAATTGAGTGCGTGACCTAAGTTAGTGTTTATCCTATTTCATGATAATTGGTAAATAAAAGGTACTTAAAATAAATATTGCTATGCTTTCATAACATATGCAAATATATAACAGCTTTTTTGCAGTCAGATTCGCATGCATGCTTCGATTTTGGATTTTGTATCTAAAAGTAGAATTACGCTTTCAATGGCTTAGGTTGTAGAAGCTTCCATTTGGAAACTCTTCTCTTGTGTTCTCATAGATCACGATAACTGTTGTGTCTATAATTATGCTGAAAATGCTCAGCTTATGTTGCAGGTCCTGATTCTCAGAAACAACGGGCTTAAATCCCTCCCTTCATCATTATTTAAAATGTGTACTCAACTGTCGACGCTGGACCTACACGGCACTCAAATTACCAATGATTCTCTTCGCCAGGTACTTGTAACTTTTATTTCCTCAATTCAGTCTTGTTAAAGTATGAACCATTCTCTTTATCTGTTCAGGTAGAGTAGAATGAATGGGTAAACTGCTTATTTGTTAATTTCTGGTTCATTATTATTTTTACTTGTTAAACTTTTCTCATCAACATTACCGTACCTAGATTTCAGATCAATTTTGACTTTAATTGTATTGAACAATGAATAGGCTACTACTCTTTGATAATATATGGTTTTTTTTGTCACTTTTGTCTAAGCTCAATTATCTACCAGGTTGAAGGATGGAAAGATTTCGATGAACGCCGGCGATCAAAGCATCAGAAGCAACTCGATTTCCGTGCAGGGTCTTCTGGACTGTTTGATGAGGGTGCTGACGATGATCAAATCCACAGATAGATTTCCTTCGTTTCCATTCATAACACGATAACTTCATAAATATATGGCGTTTATGTATGTTCGCGGTGCTTCTGTTCAAGTTCTAACAACGTATTCAGTTTGTAGCAGTGGATCAATGATGTATATTTGACTTCATTCAATTCTTCTATTGTGTTTTCATCATAAATTAAGTAAAAAATTGAAAGAAATGAAACATCGTCCTTAGGGGTGAGCAAAAGTTTGGTCAAACCGAGTTAACCGACCGAACCGACCGAAGTTTATAGTTCGGTTCGGTTAAAATGAAAATTCGATTTTTTTTCCCTGAAACATCGGTTATATCGGTTTAATCGGTTCGATTTCGGATTTTAAACTCGAAATTCGGTTAAACCGATTAAATCGATTTTATTATCAAATAAAATCGGACCAGACCGAACCATTAATTGGGAAACCCTAAATTCACCTCACGTGAAGACCTCACCGGTTGACGAAATCACGATTCCTTACCTCACAAGTCACGAACGGGAACGACACTTCTCTGATCTCTCCGCAATCCGCATCAGGCGAGCCGCGAGCGACGAAGGAGACTCCGGCACTCCGCTGTCCTCACTCAACTCCTCAGCCAACTCTCCCTCCACCCGTGATACAGGTACAGAGGTACTCCCGTCGGTCCTCAGCCTGCCAGCCATCCCCTCCTCTCTCGCTCACCACAGGTTTCTCTTACAATCTTGCTCAGTCTTCAATCGACGCCATCATCCTTTCTTTCAAGTTGTTTATGGATCATGGATGATGTGTTTTGTTCAGTATTTCAGTAGTTGCTCAAGTATTTCAGATTGTCTTACATATTTGAACTCAATATATTTTATGATAACTCATAGAGCTATATTTTCTGTGATCACGCTAGTAGGTTAATGAAATTCATGCTTTTTACTTGTTTTATCACTGCTTGATGTTTCCTTAATTTTGATGTGGTTTTTTATCACTGCTTGTTTTATCATGCTCTTAAATTACTTGAGAAGTTCATGAATTATGATTGAATGCTCCTATGTTTATATATATATGTATGTATGTAGATCATCTGCAGTAGATATCAATGCAAGGAGATTTATCAAATCTGGATGTTGATAATAGTTGTTCAGTACCACAATCTGATATTGGTCCTTCAGTGGGAACAAAAACAACTATAGATTCTAAAAGAAAGGTAACCAAGCGAAAAGCAATAAAACCGAGAAGTGAAGTATGGGATCATTTCACAAAGTTTACTAATGATGATTCAGAGATTAAAGCTAAATGCAAATATTGTGATAAAGAATTTTTTTGTGATCCATACAAGAATAGAACAACGAGCTTGAGATCTCATATTACCTCATGTAAAAAACACCCTCATGTTGTTGAAACAACTCAAGCACAACTAAGTTTACAATCAGGTTCAAAAGAGGGTGAGGTGTGTTTGACTTCTTGGAGATTTGATCAAGATGCATCTAGAAAGGCATTAGCTAGAATGATTATAATGGATGAACTCCCTTTCAAATTTGTAGAAAGAAAAGGATTTAAAGCATTTATATGGCCATGGTATGTCCAAAGTTTCGAATTCCTTCAAGATGGATGGTTGCACGCGATTGTGTTGAATTATATACAGTTGAAAGAGAAAAATTGAAAAGTTTGTTGCTTGATTCAACACAAAGAGTTTCTTTGACCACTGATACATGGACATCGATTCAAAAAATCAATTATATGTGTTTAACAGCTCATTTTATCGATACAAACTGGAATTTACAGAAAAGAATTATCAATTTTTGTCCAATTACAAGTCATAAAGGCGAGGCAATTAGTTTATCCATCGAAAATTGCTTGAGGGATTGGGGAATCAACAAAATTTTCACTATTACAGTTGATAATGCAAGTTCAAATGATGTTGCTATCAATAGTTTCAGAAAAAAGATGATTAATTAGGATTCCACTATTTTGAAGGGAGAATATGTTCATGTGAGATGTATAACTCATATAATCAATTTGATTGTTACTGATGGCTTGAAAGATATAAATCAATCTGTGATGAGGGTTAGAAATGCAATTTAATATGTTAAGCAATCTCCCTCTAGATTAAGCAAGTTCAAAGAATGTGTTGAGATTGAAAAGATTGAAAGCAATAACTCTTTATGTTTAGATGTATCGACCAGATGGAACTCAACTTTCTTGATGTTGAATACAACTCAAAAATTGGAAAGGGCTTTTGATAGGTTTGATGAACAAGATCCATGTTTTAAATTAGATCTTTAATACACATATTGGCATGTTGTTTTGAATGAAAATGGAGAAATGATACTTGAATCAGATGGTAAACCTAAAAGAGAATTGAAGACTTTTGATGGGAAGCCAACAAGTGCAGATTGGAAGAATGTTAAACTTTTTGCATCTCTCCTACAAGTATTTTATGAGCTAACATTAAAAGTTTCAGGATCTTTATATGTCACATCTAATACTTTTGCACATGAAATTAATTCTATTCACACCATTTTGAAGGAGTGGCAAAAAAATAATGATTTTGATGTGTATTTGATGAGAATTAAAATGAAAAAAAATTTGACAAGTATTGGGGAGATCCTGAGAAAATGAATAAGTTGCTTTATATTGCGGTTGTGCTTGATCCAAGGTATAAATTGGATTTTGTGGAATATATGTTGATTGAACTATATGGAGATGACAAGGGTGCAAGATTAGGAAAGATAATAAAAGACATTTTATTTGCTTTGTACAAGAATTATAAGGAGAAAATGGATCCTCTATGTAATACATCAACAGATTTATTTATTTCAGTGTCAGTTGCTGCAAATGACAATGCTACAACAAATATGAGTGAAATGGATTTGAAAAGACAATCATTCATTGAGAGGTATAAGAAACAAAAGACACAAATTTTTGGTGATGGCAATATGTCAGAATTAGACAAGTATCTGAATGAAATAGTTGAAGAATATTCTACTACTTTTGACATTTTGGGATGGTGGAAGCAAAATTATCACAGATTTCCTATACTTGCTCAAATTACTCATGATGTATTAGTTATTCCAATATCAACAGTTGCTTCAGAATCCGCTTTCAGTACTAGTGGTCGGGTACTTGATTGTTTTAGGAGTTCATTGACTCCTAGGGTAGTAGAAAGTCTAATTTGTACTCAAGATTGGCTTCGGTTAAGTTTGAAATCAATCAACATTGAAGAAATTTTAGAAGATGTGGAAAAACTTGAAAGTGGTTAGTTTTTCCTTTTCAAGAAAAATATAATTAGATTTTTATTTATAATTGTAAACTTAAAAAATATTTATTTATTTAACTTGCATTTTTTGTCAGAATTCGCAAAGATTATAATGGACGCATCTTCTTCGACAACACGGATATGGATGATAACACAATAATAAATGGTATGTTTTAAATATTGTATTTTATTTAAATTAATTATCTTGTTTAGATGGTAAATATCAAATTTTCACTTCTTGATCAACGTGTACAAGTGACATTGAGATCCCAAGAGTTTTGCAAAGTCGCTTTGACATGATATGATGTGCTAAAATTACAATACTGCTTTTGAAATTGCAAAAGAAATACTTTATCGATAACCAACCTTGTCTATTGTTTTCCTTGATAAATTGTTTTGCTCTATCAAGCTCAAGCGATATGTTCTATTGCAGAACAAGTTCCCTCTCCTGAAGCATTTCCAGAGTCTGAAATAGAGGGAAGCCACCCATGGGTTAGTCATATTGGTATTTTTAGTCATGGTTAGTATGTATAGACATGTTGATTCTAGGAAATAATTGAGCAGCATAAAGAATCTAAAAGATAATCAATTCAAGTAATAGAGGGAAGTTACACATTGAAAGTAAATGATTCACGTTTATCCACCATTCAGAGATTTAGAACATAGTATGATCTGTGATGCAACAATAGATCCAGCAAGTGATCATAGAAAAACAACTAATAGATGAGAGAAAAAAATCAAAGTTAAGCAATTGGTATCCTTTTTCTTTCATGGCTCTAATCTCACTAGAGCATTTCAATCTTATGCATACAGTACAACACAAGTCAAGGACTCAAGAATCAAGATTGCAAGGACAAAACAAGATGACCACGTTGTGCAAGAATTAAGATTTGTCATGATGTCATGCAATGCAAGAATCAAAATTGCAATATGATCTTAAATTTTAATTGATATTTGGCAAAATTTGTAATTTCTTAATTTTGAACTTGTAGTGACATTTGGAAGTTAGAACTTATAGTTGTAGTCTTGTAGTCTGTAGATGTTCATTTCAGCAAACTTGTAAGTGTTTCAATTATGCAAACTTGTAGTTGTCTCTTGTCTGCAAACTTGTAGTTGTCTCTTGTCTGCAAACTTGTAGTTGTCTCTTGTCTGCAAATTTGTCAATGTTTCAATTATGAATTTATGCAAACTTGTAGTTGTTGTACTTGTAGATATTTCATTTCTTCAAACTTGTTGATGTGTCATTTTATTTATCTAATTTTGTGAATTTGTTGATGTTTCATGTCTCAAATTTTGTAAATTATATTTTTTACAGTTGTTTTGTCACCGAGGGGCACTCACCAAAAAAATTCGGTTATTTCGGTTTAAAACCCGAATAAACCGATATTTTATCGGTCGGTTCGGTTCGGTTCGGTTTTTATGAAAAGTTCGGTCGGTTCGGTCGGTTCGAAAAAAGTTCGGTTTGTTCGGTTTCGGTTAAATCGGTTCGGTCATTTCGGTTTTAAACCGATTGCTCAGCCCTAATTTCGTCCTTGTGTTATTTTCAATTTTCGTCATAAATTAAGTCCAATTGAAAAGAAATGAATGGTTAACATCTACATAAGAAAGATAGCTTTCTTTTTCCATTGTCGATTGCATTCAGATAAATAAGATGAACGGGATAATAAATAATAATATAATTCGCTTTTTTCTTTTCATTATTTACAAGAAATTATTTTATTTTTCTCTTTTTTTGCCCATCGAATTTCCATATATAAATTCAGAAGAGAAAGGAATCACTTGCAAATAGGATTGTAAATAAGTCTGAGTCTGAGTTTAAGATGAATCGAGTTTTTGAAATGATTATTTAAATTTGATTTGATATATATTTTTTGAGCTTAAGTTTGTTTGAAATTTAGTTTGAGTTTACTCCGTTTAGATATTATCGAGTTTTTAATTCAAATTTGACTTAAGTTTAATTCGGGCTAGATTCGTTTATATATTATCGAGTTCTCAATTCGAATTTATTTGATTGATTATTAAGATTGATAATTCAAATTTATTTATTTATTTTATTTTATTTAGTATATTGATAAAAATTTTATTAATAAACATGATTCACAAACATCGAACGTTGTTCACGAACATTAATAAGCTGAAGTTCAAGTTTGTTTAGTTTAACAAGTTGTTCAAGGTTGTTTATCTAATTGATCTTATGTATATTGAACATATTTGGATTGTAAGGTTGCAAACACATTCTCACGTTGAAAACACATAGGAAAAATCATGAGTTTATAAGAGGAAAATATCTCCATTGGTATGATACCTTTTGGGTAGAGTACTAGAGCAAAAATATGAAAAATTTAGACTTAAAATGAATAATATCATATCATTATTGATCCGGGTGAACGGTTTTTCGGAAGGATTGGGGGCCCGGTCGGGGCCGATCTAGCATGACCCGGACCAGTGAGAGTTAAGCCAGGTCGCCCTTGGTTTCAAGGGTCGGGCTTGGGGCTCAGACAGTAAGGTAAAGGTTGGGGTAGATAAGGCCCAGGCTTAGTCTCAGGGTCAAATTCGCTCGGGGTGGGTCCCCCGAGATCGGACGTTCGGGGTTGGCCACCCGAAGTAGATGTTCGGGGTCAGTCACTTGAGGTCAGACGCCTAGGGTCGGTCGCCCGAGGTCGGACGCTCGGGGTCGGTCGCCCGAGGTCGGACGCTCGGGGTCGGTCATCCGAGGTAGGCGCTAGGGGTTGGTCACCTTAGGCCAAGCGCTCGGGGTCAGTCGCCCGAGGTCGGACGCTCGGGGTCGGTCATTCGAGGTACGCGCTCGGGGTTGGTCACCTTAGGTCAAGCGCTCGGGGTCGGACGCCCGAGGTCGGACGCTCGGGGTCGGACGCCCGAGGTCGGACGCTCGGGGTCGGTCACCCGAGGTCGGCGCTCGGGGTCGGCCACTCGAGGTCGGGCACTCGGGGTCGGTCACCCGAGGTCGGGCGCTCCGGATCAGTCACCGGGAAGTGTAAGAATCGAGTCCCCGCTCACCCGACCGACTTAGCCTGAAAGTCATAGCTAGCCGACCGAATGATTGCGGCCCATTTCTATCAATAATAATGTAGCAGGTCTCTGACATAATCATCACCTGACATAGCCACCTGACAGAACCGCCAACTGTTAAGTGGAATCAAAAGAAGCAGTTCAGACAGGGTGTCAGGCGACTGTGACAGTCTCACAGTCAACAAAGCTGCCACAGAGTTAGTCTGCCAACTGACTCATCCTTAATGAGACAGGACATCTCTGACATGGCAGAGGGTTTTCCTCTCCCTATATAAACCCCCTTTTGGGCTCCAAAAGGGGATTACTGTTATTTTACAACTATGCCATTACTTTGTGAGCCCCGTTTTGGTCCGAGCCGAGCGACTTGAGTCTTACTCCTATTCAGCCCGAGTCCGACCCCCCGAGTTGTAGCAGACTAGGTCGTCTTGATCAGACCAAGTCATCCGAGTGAGAACCGGTCTTCGCTTGTCAACAGGATCAATTATGAAGATATCTACGTTTTTTTAATCTTAACAAAATGAATATAACGAAACCAAATATCAAAGTTGTTTACAAATATTTGGTCATTTATCGTACTATTTGCAAATATTTGTTCCCTACTCGTACTGAAAAGATCGAAGTCTGTAAGTTTAAGTTTATAGAATTTAGTAGTAAGGGGCCGGGCCCTGTTTGGGCCGCAAACCATTCCAGGTCGAGCCCATCTTGGTCAACGGCTTTTATAGTCACCTGTCCTCATCCGTTCACCCACCATCAGAATCTGATCCGAGATTGCTCACTGTTGACCCTTGGAAGCGCAGAGGAAGAGGAAACAAGAGAAGAATGCCGTGCCTCAACCTCTCTACCAACGCCTCCCTCGACGGCGTCGACACCTCAGCCATCCTCTCCGCGGCCTCCAAGACTGTCGCCAGCCTCATCGGAAAGCCAGAAGCCGTCCGCTCTTCTTCCCCTCATCACTTCGCGCTATTATCTTTTTACCCAGATTTGGACGAAATGCTCACTTTTTTGGTTTGTTTTGTTGGTTTTACATGTTTTCGTATCGGCAGTATGTGATGGTGGTGCTTAAGGGGTCGGTGCCGATCTCCTTCGGCGGCAGCGAGCAGCCTGCGGCGTACGGCGAGCTGGTTTCCATCGGCGGCCTCAATCCCGACACCAACAAGAAGCTGAGCGCTGCCATCGCGGAAATCCTCGAGACCAAGCTGTCCGTCCCCAAATCTCGCTTCTTCCTCAAGTTTTATGACACCAAGGTGGATGATTTCTTCCTTCTCACCCATCACTAGCCAGATTAGGCGCTTTCTTGATTGATGTACATATCACCTTATTACTTAACTGGATGATATTGATGGTTTCTCCCGTTCTATGTTGCAGGGTTCGAACTTCGGGTGGAATGGATCGACTTTCTAGGGTTTGGGTGGCTTGATTCCTTAAATCGTCAAAGTTGGGTGGTATAAAATGCTGGTTTCGACTGAACATGATAATTTGATCTCTTTCTGAGACTTTTGTCTATGGTTTTCCATCATCTCAAGAGATCTGCACTCTGTTTAGTGTTTTGCATTATGGTAATCGATGGATATGCCTTTAATGTTATCTAAATTAGCTTTTATTTTGTTGTTTTGCTTTATACTGAATCTATTGCAATTACATGAGTATAACCTAGTTCCCGAGCAAATATAATACTAAGAAGAAGAATCTCTCAGGCTTTCTGCCAAAATAGATCTGACCAAAATGGGCAAGCAAGAAGAAACAATGCGAGGATAAAATTGCAGATCTTCCATGAATTGATTATCTGCTCCACTTATCTTCTAATGCTATCTTCTAAAAATTATTTTGGAACCACTTTCCAATTTTCTTCTCTTTCCCTTTCTTCTTTCCATTTCCTTGTATGTTTCCCTAGTTTATATTTCCTTCCTTCAAACTGGAATTTCGCTAATCAGTTGGGAAATTGCTAGTAATAGCAATATGTATTTTATTAATTGTTTTAATAATTTTATATTTAAATACGATTATTTGATTTCATTTCCTAGTCTTTTAAGACTTTCCTTCTAGGTAAACAACAAAAAAGGAAAATCATTCGTTATTTTCTAGGCACTCTTTCCCATCCTTCTTATTTTGTACTGATGTAACAAGCCCTAAGGATGGAAAAGTAACATGGGAATACCGCAAGTTTTAACTAGGTTTTTGTTTGCACTCAAATTGGGTGTCAATAGAAGTAGGGAATGTTTTGAAGGTGTTCAATGATTTAATTGTCATTCTCTCCTGAAAAATATAGGTTGTGTACAGAAATCTTTTTCTCATCTTAGCCACCACAACACCTACTTCTATATATTTTTCATCCTTTCTGATGACTTAACACCCACCCTTAATTGTACATTTAATTACATCATCCTATGGCCATTGATTTTATTTTAGCTTAGTTAAATTTCTATCCTTTTAGTCTTCCAAGTAAACAAAGGAGCACATAATGATTTTTCATCCCTTCAAGTAAACAACACAACAGAAACTTAAACCTCATTCATAGTACCTTTCATTCTTTTTACATTTATCCATCCTATACCCTTTCTATTATCATGATTTGAATATTGCTAGTGATAATTTAGTGTAAACTTCAATGGAAAAATTTGGTAGTTGATGCTAACTAGTTTGGATAAACATGCTTCGATTATGATTGCCATGATAAATTAGCCAGATGCAATAGCATTCAAATTAGGAAAAATTTCTCTACCCTCATTTCCTTTTTGTGACAAGCCCCTTCCTTTTACTGCTAAAAAAAACCTCATAATAAACTTAGTAATAAATAGTAGCTAAGAGGATACTTGGTGAGTCAAAGAATATGCACCACTAAATAAGGAATCTTGATAGTGAAATGAGAAAATACAGGAGAAAGTGGGAAAAACGAATAGCGTTTAAGGAATTATATATTTGTGAGAATGAGGAAAACTTTAAAAAAATATAGAATAGCCAAGAAAAAGGTTACAAAAATAGTGGATGAAATAAAAAAATAAAATTTTTGAACAATTATATCGAAACTTAGATACAAAAGGTGAAAGAGATATTTATAAAATAGCTAAAGTGTTAGAGGAAAATAAGAGATTATAGCCAAATAAGATGTGTTAAAGATGAATGCAGTAGGGTATGAGTAAATGATGAAGAAATAAAAGAACGGCGGAAGATATATTTTCATTAATTTTTTAATGAAAGTTTATGTAACCAACTTAACTTAGGCAAATTAAGTAGGTCAAATGAGTATATAAATTTAAATTTTTATCGTAAAATTCAAACTTCAGAAGTAGAACAAGTTTTGAAGTTTGAAAGGGATAAAAAATGGAAAAGTTATCCCAATAGAGGAATGGAAGAGGTTAGGGAAAAAAAGTATTGAATGACTTACAAAATTATTCAATATGATATTTAAATGAAAAAAAGCCTAATCAATAGAGGGTAAGGGGGTGTTTGGTTTGCTCCACTTTCTATTTTCATTTTTCAGAAAATCGTATTTTCTCATTTTCTGGAAAATGACTTTATTTCATGCTCTAGTTTTCCAGAAAATGCTATATCTTTTTCTGGAAACAAGGCTGGAAAATGCAAACCAAACACGTTTTTTAGAAAATTACATTTTTTACAGAAAAAAAATGGAAAACAAGCTTACCAAACACAACCTAAGTATTTCAGTTTCTTTATACAAGAACAAAGGAGACGTACAAAATTGTGCAAACTTTAGGGGTATTAAACTAATGAGTCATACTATGAAACTTTGTGAAAGAATAATAGAAAACAGATTAAGGAAGAGACCACAATGATTAAAATCAATTTGGGTTCATGTCTAGAAGGTCGACAATATAAGCTATACATCTTTGCAAACTATTAATTAAAAAGTATCGGGAGCAAAAACAAGATCTACACATGGTATTTGTTGAAAGAGAAATGAGAGACATTGGATAAAATCCGTGTGTGTACACAACAGAGCTATTGAATTTATAGGGAAGAGTACATAATTACATAATATTCAGTTGCCTTATTTTAGGCTAATTACATAAATATAGAATCAACCTAATTAATTTTATTATATTTACAATATTCTAACATAAATGTAGAATATTCTAATATAAAAATAGAATCAACCTAATTAATTCTTACTATATTTACATATTCTAACACTCCCCTCAAGCCGAAGTATATAGATTATATGAACCAAGCTTGTTACATATGTTGTTAATTCGAGGACCCCCTAGTGACTTAGTGAATATATCTGTTGGTTGATCATGAGAATTGACAAAATTAGTAGATATTTCTCCATATATGACTTTCTCTTTGACAAAGTGATAATCAACTTTGATATGCTTTGTCCTTTCATGAAAAACTGAATTTGAGGCAATATGCATAGCGGCCTGGTTATCACATATAAGTGACATTTATGTAACCTCCCCAAACTTTAGTTCCTGAAGCAACTGTTTGAGCCATATAAACTCTCAAAAATGATATGCTCAGTGAAAAAACTCAATGAAAACCTCAAGGAATGACGTGACACTTTACATGCAGCGATCCCCAACAGGTTTATTGTGTCCCCAAAGTATAGTTTGATTCCGGACGGCAGCGGAGGCCGCCGATGGTGTCCGGGCGGCAATCGGACGTGTGCATGTAAAATGTCACATCATTCGTTGAGGGTTTCATTAAGTTTTTTCTCTGAGCATATCATAGCTCTATAAGCTCCTGACTGGCTATGGTCATAGCTCGATACTCCGCCTCTGCACTGGATCTGGCCACAACATTCTGCTTCTTGCTTTTCCAAGAGACAAGGTTATCTCTGACAAATATACAGAATCCAGAAGTAGATCTTCTATCAATGGGAGATCCTGCCCAATTTGCATCAGAATATCTTACGACTCGAGTGTGTCCTTTTTCTTATTACAAAAGCCCTTTCCTGGAGTGCCTTTGATGTATCGAACAATGCGAGTCACAACATCCCAATGTTCCTTACATGGAGAGTTGAGGAACTGACTTACTACACTCATTACAAATGAGATATCGGGACGAATAACAGTGAGGTAGTTCAATTTCCCTACTAATCGTCTGTACTGTTCAAGATTTAAAAGAGGCTCTCCCTGATATGACAGGAGCTTGACATTGGGATCCATGGGGTTGTCGACTGTCTTCGAATTTAACATTCCTGTTTCTTACAGATTATCCATTGCATACTTCCTTTGGGATATGATAATCTCATCTTTGGACTGTGCTACTTCTATCCCCAAGAAATATTTGAGTTTGCCGAGATCCTTCGTCAGGAAATGTTTGAAGAGATGTTGCTTTACTGTGAAATGCCTAGGTGATCACTATCCGTGATGATAATGTCATTAACATAAACAACTAGGTAGATGCAACCAGTAGGTGAGTGGTGATAGAAGACAGAATGATCAACCTCGCTCCGAGTCATACCAAACTGTTGAACCACAGTATTAAATCTACCGAACCATGCTCTGGGTGACTGCATGAGGCCATATAAAGATTTCCATAGGTGACATACAAGACCAGAAGACTCTCCCTGAGCAACAAAATAAGGAGGTTACTCCACGTAGACTTCTTCGAGCAGATCACCATGTAAAAAGACATTTTTAATGTCGAACTGATAGAGAGGCCAATGACGAATGACAACAATGGACAGGAGTAGGCGCACAGAAGACATTTTGGTAACGGGAGAAAAAGTGTCCCTATAATCCAATCTGAAGATCTAAGTATATCCTTTAGAGACGAGACGAGCCTTAAGCCGGTCAACCGTGCCGTCTGGACCAACCTTCACCGTATATACCCATCGACAACCAACAACCGACTTTCCTGATAGTGGAGGAATGAGGTCCCAAGTCCCATTACTCTGTAAAGCATACATTTCGTCCATCCTGGATGGGCAAAGGCGTCATCTGTAGTCTTCGAAAGAGAAACAGACGACAAGGAAGAAAGACAAGAATAATAGGAAAGAGAAAGGCGATGATAACTCAAAGAAATATAATGAGGAGAAGGGTTATGAGTAGAACGCATACCTTTGCAAAGTGTAATGAGAATATCAAACTTAGGAGGTGGGACTGGAGGATGAGGCGAAGGAATGAGCTCCAAAGGTGAGCTCATGGCATGGTTAATTCCAGGCGGCGACGATACAAGACGACTACGACACTGATAAATCTGCAATAATGGAGGAGATGGGTCGGAGGTGATAGAGACTCCTCTGGAAGGTGATGGGTGGGATTTAGTGGCAACGGCAAAGCGGAAGTTGAAGAAACGATAGAATTTTAGGCGATCTGAGCAGCGTGAGTAGGTCAACCATGTAGACTCCAGTACTTATCAATTGTGTGTCCTGGTTTGTAGTAGTGATTACACCAAGGACGTCCTTTGCCACCCTCACGAGGTGGAGGTCTGTTGTTGTTTCGAGAGACCAAAGTTGGCGAGTCAACAGGAATAGAAGGTAAAGTCATAGACAAGATCTTGGCAGGAACATGAAAGAGAGTCGCCTAGGTATTGTACATTGTAGCTTCTGTGGGGCTACCCAGGATCTGATCACGAACATGAGAATAATCTATGGGCAGACCATCTAGAGCTAGAGGCATGAAATTTTTTTTGCGATTTTCATGCTTCGCAACAAGAGTGGCCGTGGGTGGAAGTAATTCATTGAAATCACAAAGAAGGCTAGAGACCGAGCCTAAATAAGTCAACATAGAATCCTTAATCTGATGAGCACTGAGGATGGTCATGAGATCTTCACAAACCTGATAGAGCCGCTGAGAAGTGTTTGTAAAAAGTTGTTGAACCTGTGTCCAAATTGCTTTGCATGTTTTGTGAGTGTGGAAGACATCGTGTAGAGATGGGTGAATGGAGATTCGGATGATACAACTTAATTGAGCGTCAACCGTTCTCCACAGAGAACGATCGGTGATTTGGACATCCTCTTCGATTTGGGTGAGATGTATCTCATTACTCTGTCCAACAAGCCAAAGCTCAATGTGAGAGGCCCAAGAGAAGTAGTTCTTACCATCCAACAATTCGGAAGAGAGCAGTGCAGTGATGTGGCTGGTAAAGATTCAGATATCAGGCTTCAGAGTGCCTGGGGTAGCCATTGATCAACGAGAAAAGAGAGATGAGCAAAGCTCAGTCGATGGCGTCAAGAACAAACATCGGATGCGCTGTTAAACGCGCGGTGAAGGAGAGGAGTGCGTGGGCCACGAATTAGGCCTCGCTTTAATACCATGTTGAAAGAGAAATGAGAGACATTGGATAAAATCCGTGTGTAGGACACAACGGAGCTATTGAATTTATAGTGAAAAGTACATAATTACAGAATATTCAATTGTCTTATTTTAGACTAATTACATAAATGTAGAATCAACATAATCAATCTTTACTATATTTACAATATTCTAACATAAATGTAGAATCAACCTAATTAATTCTTACTATATTTATAATATTCTAACAGTATTCATTGACTTAGAAAAAAACTTATGATAGAGTCTCAAGAGAAATTATACGGAGAATTCTTCAAAAGTAAGGTGATAACATAACATATATTGAACTAATTTAGGATATGTATGAGGATGTAATGACCAAAGTGAAGACTTCAGTGGATTAACTGAAGCATTCTCAATAAGGATAGAGTTACATTAAGGATTAGCTCTAAATTCTCATCTTTTTACACTAATAATAGACGAACTCACTGGACACATTTAAGATACAGTATCATGGTGCATGTTGTCTGAAGATGATATTGTTTTGATAAACTAGACACGTGAAGGAGTAAATGCTAAACTAAAATTTTGTCGGGAAACACCAGAAGTGAATGGTTTTAGACTTAGTAGAGTAAAGACAGAATATATAGAATTAAGTTTAGCAATATTAGACGTAATGAGATAATTATTAAGATGGGAGATAACGAGTTGCTTGGAACTGAGAGCTTTAAGTATTTATGATCATTTTTGTAAAATGATGGAGGGATTGCGAGAGATGTCTTACATAGAATACAAACAAGAATGTTGAAATGAAATTTAGTGTCAGGTATTTTATGTGATCGTAAAGTATCTCTAAAATTTAAAAGAAAGTTCTACAAAATGACAGTTAGACTTGCTATGTTATATGAAGTTGAATGTTAGGAGTAGAAGATGAAAGTTGTATAGATGAGGATGTTAAGATGGATGTGTGGACATACGAGGATGGACAGAATAAGAAATGAGAGCATTAGAGAAAAAGTCGGAGTTCGATTTATTGAGAAAAACTTCGAGAACACGTTTAAGATGATACAAACATGTACTTGGACGACCAATAAATGCTCCAGTTAGGTGATGTGAAACTATGACAAATACGCATATCAAACGAGGAAGAGGAAGACCAAAGAAAGACTTGGTTAGCAATAATAAAATAAGATAAAATTTATTTAAATATAGATAATGATATAATAGGAGACAGAGCTAATAACATAGAAGGATCTATATAAGTCGACTCCATCTAATGGATAAGGCTTGGTTGTTGTTGTTGTTGTAATAAATTTAGTGACGAAGCAAACCCAATAGGAATTAATCACTTAACTTATTTTTGCAAATTACAAATTCATTTGTAATAGACTTGTGTTGTTTCAAAGTGACTGTCCCAAGCTCCTGCAGCATATGTTAACTGAGCGGCTTGTTGGGTTGGACATTGTTTTTAACGTTTTTGTTTGCATTTCTGATTCTGTCCAACTTGTTCTATTGCATTCTTTCCTAGTTTTTTTTGGCGTCGTTTGATTAGAATAATGATTTTGTTTGATTAGAATAATGACTTTTGTCTTTGGTCTCCGTTTGTTCTTTGGGGAAAAGGTATAATATATGTAGCAAAGTTAGGTTTTTGGGTGTACTATTTTTGATGATTCTCCGGACTTCATAAGCATGGCAGTGATTCATGCTTTGGTCACATCTTGCAGTCGATCAGTCTAATATAGTTATATTTTCAAATGCACGTATCTGATAATCTCTTTTCTGGTTGACTGTTATTGTTTTAGACTTTTAGTTATTCATGCAGTGTTTTCTCTGGTTTCTTCATTCATGTATCAGTTGATGTTCTCTCAGATTTTGTAATTGTTATTCTGCTCTGATCAATTTTTAGGCAGATGACCATCTCTGTGTTATGTTCAGTTAGACGATATGCCTATAGTATAAATATCATTTATTCTGAATGAAAACTTTGGAACCACCGTGTGTACAAGTATTTATTATACCATGTGTGGTAGAAAACACATTACAACCTTTTTGCCTCTTCATTTCAATCCTCATAATTATTATACAACATCTATGCAGTGTTATTTGGTGATACATACAAAGATAATAAGTGCGGATCAAAATCTCTTAAATAGTTATTTGCATCTCTACTTACTGCCTACTAGCAGCTGTCGATAGGAAGAAGGTGATGCTTTTAATGTTGAAGTCGATAATGTCATAATTTTCATGCTAAGAATATAAATAAATTGGATATCTTATTTGTTTTTTCCCCCAACACTTTCAAGTTTCATATTGTGATATTCTTGTAACAAGTAGTTCGCATCTATGATGCAAATTTGTATAGATTTCATGCAAATTTGTTATGATGCAAGTTGTAAATAGAATTCCTATACGGTTAGAATTAAGCTCAACTATAACTAAACAGCAAACTTAGACGGTAAGAATATGTGTAGCATGTTATGTTTTTCATCTTTTAGACGAACTTCAAATTGAATACATGTGGAAACATGGAATTTAATTTGAGAGAGATAATAAATTGCATTAGTTGAATTATCCTTTCATTTTTATTTTTTTTTTACCTTTTTTCCAACATCAAAGTGATCTCGCTGCCTTGTGTGTTTCTCCGATTGCTTACTGCTCTGGTTGAGGTTTTGAGTAGAGCAGTTTGGCGGAGGCCCTTGCTCGAGAAGGGATCTTCTGATTCTTTTTTTTTTTTTTTTTGGTGTGTGCCCCGTCTTAAATCGCTGCCCACTGTTGATGCCTCGCCCGATTATCGCCCTGTTACCATTGGCGGCTTTCGGCCGTTGCCTGGCCTTTGCCTGGCCTCATCAAATTATAACCTAGGGTTGGTGAATCGATCAATTGCAATTGGATTGCAAGCAGCAATTGGGCGCGATCCAATCGTAATTGGTTGCGTTGTCTTGGTTCATCTTCTGGCTGTGGATGATGGCCATTGGCGGTGACATCTATCAGATGAGCCGTGGTGGAAGACGATTGGGACAGGGAAGGGGACAGAAGATCCCATCTCATCGCGCGCATGGCGGGTGTGTTCCACCGTCCGACGTCTTTCAAGAGAGCGGGGGGTTGTTAGGGCAGATTCTGCAGCCGCCGTACGTCGCTGCGCCACAGTGGCCCTTCTCCACGTGCTGCAGCGGTCTTTCTGCTTCTCTCTCTCGAAGTCGCTCTCTTACGCACATTTATCACAGCAAGGACTACCACGGTTTTGCGTATACCCTCTTTTTAGTGTTTTTACCCATTGAATCTCAAAAAATCTGATAATAATTTATAAATATGCGGAAGAGATCTTTATATAACATATAAAATACTTCTTTTTATAAATTTCTCTATTACAGAAGGGTTGGTTGGATCAGTACAAGGTTGGATATCTGTCTGACTTTGCCTGCGCTGCACTACCCTACACTAAACTTTGTCTGCTTTGCGTAGCCTGCCGCATCCACAAAAGAGACTTGGCCTGACATCTCATAACTTTTTTTTCCTCGAGTCGCTCTATAATTCAATTTAACTGCACCGCTTGTCTGGCGGTCAACAGCTTTTCGTCCTGTCATGACCTAACTCAGCAACCTGTTCCTGCCTTGCCTTACCTGCCAATGCCATGGATCGATAATGAATTAGAAGGGCGATCTTTACTTATATTAAAGGGCATTTTTAATTTTGAAATTATTAAAAAAAAATTTATCTCATTTTTATTTTTAAAAATGTTTTCTAATATTATTATATTAATTTCAACTAAACTTACTACATAAAATATAATTATTTTTGTTATCAAAATTATATTAAAATATTTTTCTAACTTAACTAATATTATAATACAATGTGTATTACTTAATCAGTATGTAAATTTTCATTCAAGCACAATGGCAGTAAAACCTTTATAAAAAAAAGTCTGTATAGCAACGGCATATGCAGTTAAGTGGTTGATTAGTGAGGTTAATTTATGAGTTCAAAATCTATTATGACCATCTTTTTAGAGGAATTTAGAAGCTACTGTTAAGGTCTTATTTCAGAAATAACTTTTAACTCAAATGTAACTATTGGAGGATTATTAGTATTATAGTAATCATTTCTTTATAAGAAAATTACATATCTAGGGTTTGTGGACAAGTAGCCCGTGAATAAATACCTAACTTTTAAAAATACACTTAACTTTTATATCTATTAAAAAAACGTACTTATTTTTTTAACTGCTCTTTCCCCTCGTGATTAAAAAAATAAAATAAAAGGTAAAATTGTGAAAATTTTATGAAAACTTGGGCAACGCCACGAATATTCACTACTTTGTATTGATAGCTCACAGTTGAATTCAAGGTCATCATTTTGCCGTCGTCTAGCGGCTAGGCAAGTGCTCCCTATCGTGAAATCATAGCCCAATCTAAGCGATTACAATCAGTCTTGAAATGGTGGCCAAACCATGAGTGCCACTTTGTGAATTAGCGGTCAGACTACTGCAACCGATAATGAAATTGTGGTTAGGCAACTATGGCTGCCAATTTGCAACCAGATGACCACGATTTTATGGTCATACGATCGCAATTTATAACTATGCCACTTAGTTACTATAATTGTATAGTTATTAAGGTCTTATAATTACTGTAGTATAATATTGATTAAAGATGAATTATCTATATTATAATTGTTGCATTCATATTACAATAAGATAATATTGCCAAAGAAAAGATTCACGGTTACCTTCATAATTGCAAAAATATAAATATTGATCAAAGAAAAGATAAAAATTACAATAATATATTACTGACCAAAGAAAAGATTTCTGTTGTAAACTTGTAATAGTTATAATTTATAATTATTATAATATAAGAGTATCTGTAATAGATTGAGATATTTCTTTCAAATATTTGTGATCTTACTTTCATGTCATCATTCAAAATCTCATTATTCAAATATCTCAGATTCACAATCAAGCCCTCGGGAACTATGTAGTGAAGGGTGATTAGTTATCTCCTAAACATCTACGATTCGATCCTCAACTACAGTGAATTTTATAAAAAAAAAATTCTTCCAAATGGGGCGCGTAATCGTAGAATGTCGGGCTTCTGGATCACTCACTGCAAGTATTTTTCGATTTACCATGACGATCGATGGAAAACTTTTTTGAGACCAACTGATCGTCCTGGGTTCGACCCAACCTGTTTAATCATTTTTCAGATTCCACAATTAAATATTTCACCAATCAAATATTTATGGTTATCATCAAATATCTCACTCTAAATATCCCAATTTCATATTTAAATATCTTACCAATCAAATATTTATGCGTTCCATGATCATATTATTAATTTATATTAAAATAAAATTAATTATATTTTCAATATTATTTTTAAATTTTCCTAATATTTATTGAATTAAAAATTGAAAAAAAATTATAGTGCCATTTTCTATGTGAGCAATTCCTGTATTTTCGGAAATTATTCATTTATTTTTTTTTTTTTTTTTTTCATTATATTATTTTATTCGAAATGACTATATAAAAAATTAAAAAATAAAAAAAATTTTATCTGATTCGTGGTCCCACCATGAATCAATATAATTAGCAGATGAATAGAAAGAACAAATTCACATTGTGATCCGATCCTACTTGGATGGATATCCCAATCGCAAAATCGACTAGAGATCTACTGCTATTGCAAGCAACTAAAGATAAATTATCGGGCAAATATTAGTGCCCGGTGATGTTTAATAGGGGATATTTGAGAGAAGGAGATATTTAAAAAAAATATTTTCTTCAAAAACTTTATTAGAGATGCTCTAATATTCATCATTCATCATCATCATCATCATTTTATAATTTTTAAGTTGACATCATATAATTTTTTACTCGTCATCACGAGATAAATTAAAAATATTCATAGCAGATGATATATCCATCAAATTAAAATTTTTAGGTCAATCTTTCCAACGAAATATTTCATATCGATTAAGATCAATCACAAATTATATTAAAATAACCTATACAATATCAATATAATACTTATCATTATTGAGTAGGGGTGAATGATAGATAATGTAATTATTAATTGTAATAATATAATTCATGATGTTCAGATTAATTCATCATTATCTGTATTTTTTAAATTTATTTTGATAATCATTAATTTTTTTTCGTAAAATTAGATTGGTAGGATGAATTAATTATAATAATAATTATTAAATAAGAGTATTTTTGAAAAAAAAAATAAGATTGAATTAAAATGTTTTAATAATAAAAGAAAAAATTATCTTTCATGATTATGAAAAAAAGGTAAATATAAAAGTTATTTGCCTCGATATGTTTTTAAAATAAAGTGATGATAAATTGGGGCCAGTTAGATTTCGAAATCTGACATAGGGCATCATCACTGACAAGGGAAAAAAAACACAAAGGAAAAAAATAATAGAATTTTATTTGAAGTAGTAAAAACTAATCACGGGCTCTCGAATCCTCCTGCCCCGTCGCACCAAAAGCGCGAATAATAAAAGCAAAAAGAATTCCCTGACGCCACAGTCATCATCTCACGCCCCCGTTCAGTTCAATTCATTTCAATTTAACATTCCACCTCTTCTTCTTCTTCTTCCCCTCTCCCCTCACTCTTCGCCTTCACTTCTCAATTCCCGCTTCTCTTCCCTCACACTCCACCACCACTACGACAAACCACTCAGTTGCAGTCAGTACTACTTCTACGTGCGTCCGATGGAGCCAACTCAAGCCACCCCCGATGTCATTCCATCTCCCAAACCCGCCACAAAACGGAGCCTTTTGAGCTCCCTTATGGAGGCCGCCGCCACCGCCACCGCCACCCTCCAGAACTCCTCCTCCGACGAGGACTCTTACTTTCTGTCTTCCCTCAAGCCGTCGGAGCTCAGGGCCCTGGATGAACTCAAGCAGCTGCTCTCCTCCGCCGCCAAGCCCATCTCCATCTGGGGCGTCCCTGTCGCGCCGCTCCCTCCTTCCGCCGCCGCCGACAACGACGAGGCCTCGGGGCGCGCGGACGTAGTGCTCCTCAAGTTCCTCCGCGCGCGCGACTTCGACGCGGGGCAGGCGCACGCGATGCTGCTGCGGTGCGCGGCGTGGCGGTCGGAGTTCGGCGCGGACGGCGTGGCGGAGGAAGAGCTGGCGGGGTTCAAGGAGCTGGAGGGCGTGGTGGCGTACATGCACGGCTGGGACCGGGGCGGTCACCCCGTCTGCTACAATGCCTACGGCGTCTTCAAGGACAAGGCCGTGTACGAGCGCGTGCTGGGCGGCGCCGACAAGCTGCAGCGATTCCTCCGGTGGAGGATCCAGGTGATGGAGCGCGGCGTCCGCCAGCTACAGCTTCGCCCTGGCGGCGTAAACGCCATCGTCCAGGTCACCGACCTCAGGGACATGCCCAAGCGCGAGCTCCGCGCTGCCTCCAAGCACATCCTCTCTCTCTTCCAGGACAACTACCCCGAAATGGTTTCAAGAAAGGTCCTTTAATTTCGTTTCCTCTCCGGCCCAAATCCTCCATTCCTCGATCTCTTGTATCTGCGTCTTGGTTAAATGTCTCCAGTACTTTGCAGGTGTTCGTCAATGTCCCATGGTACTTTAGCATGCTCTACGCTGTAATAAGCCCTCTCCTAACTGATAGGACCAAAAGCAAATTTGTGATCGCCGGAGAAGGCAACGTGACCGAGACTCTCTACAAGTGACCCCCTCCGAACCACTCTGTTCTCCTCTCACTTCCTTATTAATTATACAAATAATTAAGCATGCCCTCTTAATTATACTCGCGGGCAGGTTCATCCGTCCGGAGTTCGTGCCGGTGCAGTACGGAGGCCTGAGCCGCCCAGGTGAACTCCAGAACGACCCGCCCAAGCCGGCGACGGAGTTCGCCATCAAAGGAGGCGAAAAAGTAGACCTCGAAATCCAAGGCATCGAGGTAGATATTCCACAATTATACTTCATCAGTACGATTTCTTAAGAAAAATTACAGCTTAATTGCCGGTCAAAATTGATAAGGGAGGAGCGACCATAGCGTGGGACATTGCGGTGGGCGGGTGGGACTTGGACTACGGCGCCGCGTACGTGCCGACCGACGGTGGGAGCTACACGATCGTCGTGGAGAAAACGAGGAGGATTCCGGCGTCGGCGGACGAGCCAATCCACGACGTGTTCACCGCCAAGGAAGCCGGAAAGATGGTGCTATCGTTGGACAACACCGGCTCCCGGCGTAGGAAGGTGGCGGCCTATCGATACTTGGTCCGCAGACAGTCAAATTAAATTAAAGATGCTACGCGGCTTTTTTTAGTATTATGAGCTAGTAGGGTTTTTCGCCGATTGACTGCGCTAGCTACTCCTTGTATGATTAATTTACTTCTCATGAGACAACTAGACTTTGTTTTCTCTCAACTTCGTCTTGGAAACAGCGCAATGCATCGTTATGATCACTAATTTTAGATTGGCATTCGATTGAGAATGTTCTTTACCAATGAGAGACTCAATTAATTAATCATTAGTGGCGTTTTAAGTGGCTACAAAAGATGAGGAATTTGGAGGGGGACGACTGGGGCCGTCACGGGGGCGTGGCGGAGGAAAGAAGAGGAGTCGCGGTGGGGTAGGATGGCGTGTGCTTTGTGAAAGACTTATAATTATCATTATTCCCCCTATCGAGGCGGAGATAGTGGACAGATATAGAGAGAGAGAGATACGGCAGACAGAGAGGAGTGATGTAGCGGCGAGAATTGCGGCGAGTTTGAAATGAAACGTATCGAGCCCTTCATGCTTGCAGCCGCGTGCATGACGTGGTCTTTTCATTCCCTTCCACTTGTCTCGCGTCCTTGTCCCTGCTCCTATGTTCCATTTAAAAAGTGTACGAGAGAATTTTTACTTTTTAAAAAATATTCTTGTAATGATTATTTTAAAATTAGTAAAAAATTAAAATAAATAATATTTAAAAATAAAAAGTCAAAAGCTGATACAGGATAAAGTTTGAATGTTTAGGAGAATAATTGCTTCCCAGCTTAATTTTTAATTTAATGACAATAATATCCTTAAACTATATAAATTAATTATTTTTTAATTATTTAAATATAATTTCGATACTATCAATAATTTGTTCACGTAATTATTATTATATTTTAAATAGTGATATAATAATTATTATATTTTAAATATAGTATTAAAATTAATTTTTTTATAATTTGAATATTTGAACAAATATATAAAATTAATAAAAAATAAAAGATAAAAAATAATATAATTTATATAAATATAATATATATATAGCGGCAAGTGGCAATCAGGTAAAATGTTATATTATTTAAGGATATAAATATTATTTTTTTTAATGTTATATCATAAATAAAAAAGCAGAAGCAGGTAGAAGCATCAAATTCTTGCTTCTAACTTCTGAGCAAAAGTAACAGAAGCTAAAGCAGAATCTAGCCTTCCCAAACATTCAAAAGTGATTTTGTGTAGCCAGAATCTAAAAAGCAGGTAGCAGAAGCTCTCCCAAACACTCACTCAAAGCAGCAGATGGTAAAAGACCATTCCCTCATTCAACATACGATTATGAAATCATTAATTTAAATATTATGATTAAAAAAAATATTAAATTAGATGATTAGGGTAAATCGAGAAATGTTCATAGTGGATGATCTAGAAGTCCAGCGTCCCAGGATTCGTGTCCTATTTGAAGAAAAAATTCTTACAAATACGTCGTAGCTAGGATTGAACCACGAATAACTAGGATAGCAACTAGTCGTCCTACCACTGCATCATAGTCCTCGGGACATTTGAATATTATGACTAGCACATAGAGAGGATGAACACACTGAATTTATTAAATTTTGACTCCTAAATTTCAAGATGATAATAACCATATCCTAATCATCATTACATCCCGATTGATAACCCGAACGATAGATAGCACCGTGTAGACAAAGAGATGTATTCATGTTATTATCTAATTAATTATCACATAATAAATTTATAAAAATAAATACAAATTAAATTTTGATAGAATATGGAAAATTCTCTTCTCTAATGACTAATTTTAATTTCTTAATTTATTTTTTTCAATGATATCAGATAGTTACAAACAGTGATGACGAATTTTACTTTTGCAGAAGTTATATTATACGGTAATTTACCAAAAGACGTACCTAAGAATTGATATTTATTAAAAGGCATCCTATAGTTTCATTTTTACAAAAGGGCGTACTTATTTTAGTGAACTTCCTCTTATACCCCTCTTGTCATGTACTGCCTTCTTTTTCTCTCTCAGTAATAAATTCCGAGACGTCTACACATGCAACGTGACTTAATTACTGACTTTTATTTTAAAATAATATATTATGGAAACGGCGTTAAATTAAAAAACATAAGATAAAAATTAAAAAAATATTTCACTTAAAAAATTTCTCATCCAACGTGATTTAAAAATATAAATAAATGATTTTTATATTTGATTAATAAAAATTAATATATTAAATAATATTTAATAAACATATTAATGTATAAAATTTTTTTTGAAAAAAAATGACCGTGGGCCTGAAATTTTTTATTTCAGGCCTTACGTTGGGCCTGAAATCTTTTGATTCAGGCCCGACGTGAACTCAATTTTTTTTTAATTTTAAAATTATATTAATATATAAAAAAACGTATCAAAATACTTAATTTCTGATTCAAACGCAGGGCCTGAAGTCATCCCAGGAGGGTCTGAAGTCAAATAACTTCAGATCCTATAAATAATTAATTTAATAAATAATAATTAAATATAAAAAAATATTTTTAAAATTAAAAAATTTTCAGTGCCCTTGGGGCCTGAAGTCTCCCTCCATAATTAAATATAAAAAAATATAAAAAAAATTATAAAAAGGTATAATATATAATTACATATCATTTATAATTTTTATAAAAAAGGTATAATATATAATTACATAATAATAAAATATTATTATAATAAAATCCAAATATGGGAGGTCCATCAGTGGGTTTTGGTCAAAACCCACTGATATTTCTAAACTACTCCTATTTCATTAGTGATGTCTAATATATAGATGTTTGGACAACTAAAACATCATCTCCTACCTCTACCCTCTCTTAGAAATCCAGATAAGATAGGTCCATCAGTGAGTTTTGGTTAAAACCCAGTGATATTTTTAAACTACTCCTATTGCATTGGTGATATAGAGTGTATAGATGTTTGGACACCTAAAACATCTTCTCCTAGGTCAACTCTGTCTATTGATATAGAATTTTCAGAAATCCAGATATGGGAGGCCCATCAGTGGGTTTTGGTCAAAACCCACTGATATGACTAAATTACTCCTATTGCATTGGTGATATCTAATATATAGATGGTTGGACACCTAAAACATCATCTCCTACCTCTAACCTCTCTATTCATATGGAGTTTTCAGAAAACCAGATATGAGAGGTCCATCAGTGAGTTTTGGTCATATCCACTGAGCTAGGAGATGAGATTTTGGGTGCCCAAACCTCTAATCTTGCTGTATCACCAATGCTATAAGAGTGATTTAGGTATATCAATGAGTTTTGAGCAAAACTCACTGATTGACCTATCATATCTGGAATTCTGAAAACCCTATATCAGTAGACAGGGTTGAGCTAGGAGATGAGATTTTGGGTGCCCAAATCTGTAATCTTGTTGTATCACCAATGCTATAAGAGTGGTTTTGGTATATCAGTGAGTTTTGAGCAAAACTCACTGATTGACTTACCATGTCTGGAATTCTGAAAACCTTATATCAGTAGACAGGGTTGAGCTAGGAGATGAGATTTTGGGTGCCCAAACCTCTAATCTTGCTGTATCACCAATGCTATAAGAGTGGTTTAGGTATATCAGTGAGTTTTGAGCAAAACTCACTGATGGACATATCATATCTGGAATTCTGAAAACCCTATATCAGTAGACAGGGTTGAGCTAGGAGATGAGATTTTGGGTGCCCAAACCTTTAATCTTGCTGTATCACCAATGCTATAGGAGTGATTTAGGTATATCAGTGAGTTTTGAGCAAAACTCACTGATGGACCTACCATATCTGGAATTCTGAAAACCCTATATCAGTAGACAGGGTTGAGCTAGGAGATGAGATTTTGGATGCCCAAACCTCTAATCATGCTGTATTACCAATGCTATAGGAGTGGTTTAGGTATATCAGTGAGTTTTGAGCAAAACTCACTGATGGACCTACCATAACTGGAATTCTGAAAACCCTATATCAGTAGACAGGGTTGAGCTAGGAGATGAGATTTTGGGTGCCCAAACCTCTAATCTTGCTGTATCACCAATGTTATAGGAGTGGTTTAGGTATATTAGTGAGTTTTGAGTAAAACTCACTGATGGACCTACCATATCTGGAATTCTGAAAACCCTATATCAGTAGACAGGGTTGAGCTAGGAGATGAGATTTTGGGTGCCCAAACTTCTAATCTTGCTGTATCACCAATGCTATAGGAGTGATTTAGGTATATCAGTGAGTTTTGAGCAAAACTCACTGGACCTACCATATCTGGAATTCTGAAAACTCTATATCAGTAGACAGGGTTGAGCTAGGAGATGAGATTTTGGGTGCCCAAACCTCTAATCTTGCTGTATCACCAATGCTATAGGAGTGATTTAGGTATATCAGTGAGTTTTGAGCAAAACTCACTGATGGACCTACCATATCTGGAATTCTGAAAACCCTATAACAGTAGACAGGGTTGAACTAGGAGATGAGATTTTGGGTGCCCAAACCTCTAATCTTGCTGTATCACCAATGCTATTGGAGTGGTTTAGGTATATCAGTGAGTTTTGAGCAAAATTCACTGATGGACCTATCATATCTGGAATTCTGAAAACCCTATATCAGTAGACAGGGTTGAGCTAGGAGATGAGATTTTGGGTGCCCAAACCTCTAATCTTGCTGTATCACCAATGCTATTGGAGTGATTTAGGTATATCAGTGAGTTTTGAGCAAAACTCACCGATCGACCTACCATATCTGGAATTCTGAAAACCCTATATCAGTAGACAGGGTTGAGCTAGGAGATGAGATCTCTATTTAGTATTTACTTAGGAGATATTAAGTATGGAGAAATCAAGTATGGAGATATTAGAAATCCAAGTATGGAGAAATCCAAGTATCTTAGGTTCATCAGTGAGTTTTCATCGAAACCCACTGATTCATCCTAGAAAACTCTTATTGCAACATAATTCATAATCATTAGAAATTTGGACACCAAAAAAACCATCTCCTAGCTCAACTCTAACTATTGATATTGGATTTTGAGAAATCCAAATATCCTAAGTCCATCAGTGAGTTTTGGTGAAAACTCACTGATAGACCTAAAATTCTCATATTGTAACATAATTTATAATCATTAGAAGATTGGACACCAAAAATACCAACTTCTAGCTCAACTCTAACTAGATCTATTGATATTTTTATTTAATTTACTTATATTTATCCAAGATTGTATTCAGGCCCACGGAGAGCTTGAATATTCCTTAGGCCTGGAGGGCCTGAACACATCTATGTTCAGGCTCTACTAGCGTGACTTCAGACCCTGCTTTTTAATATGAAATTAAGTGTTTTGATAGGTTTTTTATATATTAATATATTTTTAAAATAGAAAAAAAATTTGAGTACATGTCGGACCTGAATCAAAAGATTTCAGGCCCAACGTGGGCCTGAAATAAAAAATTTCAGGCCCACGTTAGGCCTGAAATAAAAAATTTCAGGCCCAGCGTGGGCCTGAAAATCTTTTGAAATCTATTGAAATATTTCCCTTCCTCACTTCCCTAGTAGTTGCCTTTGCACAATGCATTGGATGCGAATTCATTTGGTTCCGGGATCTCAGTCCTTCAAAAGTATTTGCATGGTTACTCAGATAAGGGATCCTTCTGATTTGGATGACCGAACCCTCCGAATCACCAGCTCCATTGAAGCCGGAGCATGGGGTTTTGGCAATGAAGTGTGATGCAGTCACAACAGCCATGGTCATGGGGATATCCTCACTGCAATCAAATGATTATTGACAGAAAACCCTATATTTATTTCAGGCCCACGCTGGGCCTGAAATAAAATATTTCATGCCCAGCAGATTTCAGGCCCAGCGTGGGCCTGAAATCAACTTTTTTTTCATTTTTTTACATTAATATATTTATTAAATATTATTTAATATATTAATTTCTATTAATCAAATATAAACATTATTTATTTATATTTTTAAATAAGTTAGATGAGATATTTTTTAACTGAAATATTTTTTTAATTTTACCTTACGTTTTTTAGTTTAGTGTCGATTTCATAATATATTATTTTAAAATAAAAATCAGTAATTAAGTCATGTTGCATGTGCAGACGTCTCGGAATTTGTTACTGAGAGAGAAAGAGAAATGCATTACATAGCAGGAGGGGTATAAGAGAAAGTTCACTAAAATGAGTGCGTCTTTTAGTGAAAATGAAACCATAGTATGCCTTTTGATAAATATCAATTTTTGGATACGCCCTTTGATAAATTGCCCTATATTATATGCAATGTTGTTCTTGAAATGAAAAAAAGTTATCATATTTTGCTACTATTTTAATTATAAAAAACATCCCCACTTTAAAATATAATCCTGCTTTATTAGTTGAATAACATGTTTCGAAATATAATAAAATAAATAAATATTAGCAATAATCATTTAATACAATATCTTTCTTTTATTTTAGTTACAAAAGTACATAATACATATTGTGATATTTTAGCAAACCTAAACATATAAAAATAAAATATGAAATTAAATAACATTTAATCTTAAAAGTATAATCAAATAAAAAAAATAAAAATTACCGATAATCATTTAAATAGAACTTTTTAAAAAAAATTATCAATTAAATTTATATAATTAAGATATTTTACTATTTTTTTAATAAACAACATTGTCAATCCATTTAATTTTTTTTAAAACATGTTTAATCGAAAATATATTTTAATCAACTTTACCTTGCAAAAGCTCATTTCTGTATTGTAACGGTACTAGTCAACCACCTAGACTCCATATATAGACCATAGTGACACGAACAAGTCTTGACCCTTACGGAAGACTTACGGAATTGCTACAAATGGTCATTGCTACAAATGGATCCTTACGGAAGAAATTGCTAGCTCATCCAATGAAACAGTCAACCCTAAACTTATACGATTGCAATTAATAAACACTTAAAACTCTAAATGAGAGATTTGATTGTCATTGTATCAATATAATTCCGGAGTCAACAAACCCTAAATCATATTCTTAAGAAGTTTTTACTATAAATCAACAAAGGAATAAGCAATAGCAAGAAGCCTAAGAGACAGACAACCAGTTGGAGATGCACTACAAAGAAAGCCGAGCTGAAGACGATGGCTAAGGATCCGTTGATCGTCATGGTTTGGAAGGTTCTTGAAAACACACAAATTATTGCGCAAGTGTTGGTTCAATTGCCAATGAGGAAATCAGACTGTTGAGGTCTGCAAGAATTAATTTAATAAACTGATCAATTAGAACTCGAACATTAAGTTAGCATGACTTTTTCAGTAAAGGTGTCTGATTAAATTGATTTAGGGCTTGAGTTAAAAACACTTTTCTGTAAGAAGAATTTTAATTTAAGATTAGAACAAAAACTGATTCTTTTTTCAGCTTTTTACCAAAGGACAAATCCAAGAATTGATATTTACCGAAAGGTATATAATGATTTCATCTTTACCAAGGGCGCATTCATTTTAATGAACTTCCTCTTGTACCCCTTCCGCTAACTACTGCCTTTCTCTTTCTCATTCAGTAACGAATTCCGAGACATCTAAACATGCTTTTTCAGACTTTTTATTTTAAAATAATATATTATGGAATCGGCTAAAAATGTAAGGTAAAAACTGAAAACATATTTCAGTTAAAAAATATTTCATCCAACGTGATTTTAAAAATATAAAGAGATGATTTTTTATATTTGATTAATATAAATTAATATATTAAATAATATTTAATAAATATATTAATATATAAAAAAATCTGAAATTTTTGATTTCATGCCCATGTTGAGCTTGAAATTTTTGATTTCAGCTCACGTTGGGCCTGAAATTAAATGATTCAGGCCTGACGTGGAATCAATTTTTTTTATATTTTAAAAATATATTAATATATAAAAAACCTATCAAAACATGTAATTTCAGATTAAAACGTAGGGTTGAAGTCACGCTAGGAGGGCCTGAACATATCTGTGTTCAGGCTCTCCTTGGGTCTGAACACAATCTTGGATAAATGTAAGTAAATTAAATAAAAATATCAATAGTTCTAGTTAGAGTTGAGCTAGGAGATAGTATTTTTGGTGTCCAAACTTCTAATAATTATAAATTATGTTGCAATAGGAAATTTTTAGGTCCATCAGTGAGTTTTCACCAAAACCCACTGATGGACCTAGGATATTTGGATTTCTCAAAATCCAATATCAATAGTTAGAGTTGACCTAGGAGATGGTATTTTTGGTGTCCAAACTTTTAATGATTATAAATTATGTTGCAATAGAAGATTTTTAGATCTATCAGTGGATTTTCACCAAAACCCACTGATGGACTTAGGATATTTGGATTTCTCAAAATCCAATTATATCAATAGTTAGAGTTGAGATAGGAGATGATATTTTTGGTGTCCAAACTTCTAATAATTATAAATTATGTTGCAATAGGAGATTTTTAGGTCTATCAGTGGGTTTCATCAAAACCCACTGATGGACCTAGGATGTTTGGATTTCTCAAAATCTAATATCAATAGTTAGAGTTGAGCTAGGAGATGATATTTTTGGTGTCCAAACTTCTAATGATTATAAATTATGTTGTAATAGGAGTTTTCTAGGATGAATTAGTGAGTTTCGGTGAAATCTCACTAATGTACCTAGGATACTTGAATTTCTCCATACTTGATATCTCTATTTAGAATTACTTAGGAGATGTTATTTCTGATGTGCAAACTTAGTACCAATAATTTTTAGTTATGTTCTCTAGCCGTATCAGTTGGCACACAAAGATGTATAAATATGACTACATCTTGGGCACAGTTAAAAGAAACATCTTTTTCAACATGATTTCAAAAATATAAAGAGATAATTTTTTATATTTGATTAATCTAAATTAATATAATAAATAATATTTAATAAATATATTAATATATATAAAAACCTATCAAAACATGTGATTTCAGATTCAAACGCAGGGCCTGAAGTCATCCTAGGAGGGCCTGAAGTCAAATAACTTCATACCTTATAAATAATTAATTTAATAAATAATGATTTAATATAAAAAAATATTTTTAATATATAAGAATTTTTAGTAGATGACTTCAGGCCCACGCAGGGTCTGACCCAAGGAGGGCCTGAAGTCATCTGACTATTGATATTGGATTTTCAGTGAGTTTTTACCAAAATCCAAGTATATATCCTAGGCCCATCAGTGAGTTTTCACCGAAACCCACTGATTCATCCTAGAAAACTCTTATTGCAACATAATTTATAATCATTAGAAGTTTGGACAACAAAAATACCATGTCCTAGCTCAACTCTAACTATTGATATTAGATTTTGAGAAATCTAAATATCCTAGGTCCATCAGTGGATTTTGGTGAAAACCCACTGATAGACCTAAAAATCTCCTATTGCAACATAATTTATAATCATTAGAAGTTTAGACACCAAAAATACCATCTCCTAGCTCAATTCTAACTAGAACTATTGATATTTTTATTTAATTTACTTACATTTATCCAAGATTGTGTTCAGGCGAAGGAGGACCTGAACACAGATATGTTCAGGCCCTACTTAGGCCTGGAGGGCCTGAACACATCTGTGTTCAGGCCCTCCTAGCGTGACTTTATACCCTGCGTTTTAATCTGAAATTACGTGTTTTGATAGATTTTTTAATATATTAATATATTTTTAAAATATAAAAAAAATTTGAGTCCACGTCGGACCTGAATCATCTAATTTCAGGCCCAACGTGGGTCTGAAATCAAAAATTTCAGGCCTACGTTGGGCCTGAAATCAAAAGATTTCAGGCTTTTTTATATATTAATATATTTATTAAATATTATTTAATATATAATTTATGTTAATCAAATATAAAAAATCATCTCTTTAAAATTATAAAATCACGTTAAATGAGATAATTTTTTAACTAAAATATTTTTTCAATTTTTACCTTACGTTTTTTTGCCGATTCTATAATATATTATTTTAAAATAAAAAGATGAAAAAGCATGTTCAGATGTCTCGGAATGCGTTACTGAGAAGAGAAACAGAAAGACAGTAGTTAGCGGGAGGGGTATAAGAGGAAGTTCACTAAAATGAATGCACCCTTTGATAAAGATGAAACTATGATATGCCTTTTGGTAAATATCAATTCTTGATACGCCCTTTGATAAAAAGCCTTCTTTTTTTTTCTCATCCTTGATTTATCATATACTTGTATTTGTCCACTGTAAAATTGTTGGAAGATTATTTCACAATTGAATTGTCGGAGACACAGGAAATCAAGTCTGATCTACAATCGATTTCAAACTTATCCGTCGAGGTAACTTGAACAGATTATTTCAAACTGTCAGCCTAGAATGCGCCAAGGTTGTCTAACCTCTTTTGGGACTTCAATGGGTGTTTGCCGAATGTTGTCGACTAGACATCGAATGCTCAGATGGACACCAAGTGCTCGGAAATAAACCTAGAGCCTCTGAACCATTGATTGCTCGAGTCCGAGTGCATTGAATGAGTTTCGTCCCGAGTAGAAACGAAGAAGCTGAGTGAGATACAATTTCTTTAAAACAAATTCATCCCCTCCTATAGTGCTATAAGACCATATTATAGGACGTTTGTTTTCCGAGATAAAATAGAGAAATCACAATCACAATCTAGCATAAGTTATCGTGATGAATTGAATATATAATTGAACGCTACCACGAGCGACTATCGAGTAAAAATAAGCAACAGAAAAGAAGAAGATGAAATGAGAGAATTAAAGGAAAATAGATCTTACAGAAAAGAGAAGATAAAATGACAGAAATAAAGGATAATAGATCAATCTTTTCTTTTTTGTCTGCTCAAGGAAGTAAGCTACCCTTTTATAAAGCATGCATTATGCAATGGCATGTGGTCTCACAAGCGTAATTAAGTTGATACTCGAATGATAAGTTGATAAGCAAAATGCAAGATCCGAATGTTTATTCCCCTAAGGAATATGCCTTTTATTTGAGAAACCGTTCAATATCATTGATTCTGTCGCGAAACGAGGTGGAAATTCCAAGAGACAAATGGTCTCCCGAGTGTCACGAGCTGCTGACTTGACTTCGAGCTGCTGACTTGACTTCGACCTGCGAGAAAATAGCCATTAGCAAATCCGCCGGAGAAATTCCCCAGTTAGGCCCTCCGACGGTCAAGTAAGTGCCCGCAGGAATATAAGGAAGCTAAAGGGAATGCAGTAGAGGAGAGTGTGATTGCGCATACCTGTAGAATGAGGAAGGGAGGGGCTTATATAGCCGGGGGAGCTGACAACCCCTGTCTGTGTCAACGAGACAGGGATAGGGTGTTAGTCAGCTCATGGGAGAGCACCTATAGGTACCGCGGCATGGCGCGAGGTGCTCAGATAGTACAACTGTACCGAGTCAAAGGGATATCCGTGACGTGTGCCATGAATGGGTAAGGCGCACACTATCCCCGACGTCATGGTCGTACCCAAGGTGTCCTGATGTAGGGGCGGCGTAAGGAAGAGCTGGTCCGGAGACCAAGTATCGACCGACGGGCCTGAGTGGTATGGACCGGGTCAGGTGTAGTATAGCCGAGAGACACAGGGTACACCATGAGTCGGGGGTTTGCCGGGCTGTACTTGCCCTGCCATCTTTCAGGTTTCCTGGTTGTTCGATCCATGGGGTGCTGAGAGCTGAACTACCTGACCTAGCCTTGGGTCGGGGAACTGAACTGGGTGACCGAGTCGAGAGGCTCTCGGGATCGGCCTGCCCAACCTCGACTAGGGTCGGTCGATCAGCGGTTCGGGAGGGTTCCTGGCTTGGGGCTTCTCCGGGTGAGGCCTTCGTTGGCCCTTCCAATAGGCCCTCGTGGCTCCAGGCTGAATGACCGAGCTACCCGTAAGCTGGGTCGGATCATAAGCATCCCCTTGAGTCTAGTTGAAGGAGGCGTTAAGTCCGACTTACTGGACTGTTACCTTCTAGAGCGAGCCTGGCGCACCCGAGTGACTTGTCTCTTTCCTGTCGACCTTGGTGGCTGCCAGTACGCGTGTTGCCCGACCGGCCGACCCGGTTGCATCACCCTGTCTTTTCTATTCCAGCCCTCATTATGTCCGAGTAAATTCGTATTCCGCGCATTAATTACCACGGTTAACCGCTAAGCCACGTGTCCTCTGCCCATTGTTTTCTCGAGCAACGAGGGGTCTACCGCTCGTTCGGGTGAATGATTAGCGCACACGTGCGTTATGCCGCCTCGAGGACTCTTCTGGGCCAGATCGGGCGGCTCGCGCTTTCTCTTCGGCTCGTCATCGGCCGATTGGCGTTGCTCCTCAGGCCCTATAAATAGGGATTTACCCTTCGGTTTTTTACCATCGCCTTTTACCTGCCGACACCGAGTTACCGTTCTTGCATGCTCTGCTAGGGTTCCGGCGAGGTGTGCGATTCCAGTCATCTTCTCCGGCGAACTCTCCCTTGGTTAGCCTCCCTTCCCTTGCTTTCTCCCTATGACCTCTTCCTCCCTTCCCTCGGATACCTGGTACTCCACCACAGTGTCCGAGCTCGATCACCATGATCTCGAGGAGATCCGGGAGGATTACCACGTTTCGCTTGACCATCTTTTTCGCTTGCCAACTCCCTCCGACCGACCTGCGAACCCTCCCCATAGTTACATCACCATCTCCCGGGACCATCTGTAGGTCGGGCTGCGTTTTCCCGTTCACCCTTTCATCACCTCTGTCTGTCACATCATTCGTATTTCTTTATCTCAGCTGGCTCCGAATGCCATCCGACTCCTCTACTGGTCGGTCATCATCTTTTCTCTGTACAGGATTCCCCTATGTCCTGAAGACTTTTTCTACTTCTACCCGAAAAGACAAGAGTCGAGCGACTTCTTTTTCCAAGCCCTTGCCCACACTTCTTTCTTGTCAAAGCTTCCGACCTTTAACAAGGGTTGGAAGGAGAGCTACTTCTACGTCCGCACCGTCCCGACCCCGAGCTGGCCGGTCAGATGGGTAGCGAATTTCCTTTTCCTCCACCCCTCTATAAGAACTACTGATCCTCCCCCCTTTACCTATCATCCCTTTCCAAAATCGGAGGTTGGCACTTCCATGGGGTGCATCTGCTGAGCAAGGACGTCTTGTACGTGTTCGGGCTCAGTCCGATGCTGTTTCGCCGGCCTGGTAAGTTCCCTATTTCCTTCTCTGTCCTTTTATGGCTGACTAAGCATTGTTTATCTTGCAGCCTGAAGGAGGGCTTTGGTTTGGATGACGCTGAGCTAGAGGCTCGCGTGGCCGAGCAGCTGGCTCAGCGGGAGGCAGCTCCACCTGCCGCTGAGTCATCACGTCCTGTACTTCTTGATCCCGTACCGACGTCCGTTGAGGTATCCTGGTCCGAGTCAAAAGACGATCAGCCTCTCATCCTCCAGCGTGGTCGAGCACGCCAAGTCGAGCCTGAGCCCATACCCATCGATCTGCCGAGGCTTCTTCCAGCCGGCCAAGCAAAAGGCAGAAGGGGAAGGAGCCTGTGGTTGAGTCCCCCACACTGCCATCTTCTTCGTCCTCGGGGGAGCCTGCCTCTCCCAGGTCAGGGGCTCCACTCGAGGAGTCCCTGATGCACCTTCTGTCACCTTCGCTTTCCGACCTTACCATGAGCATGAAGGCACCGAGCGGCATGACCCCCATCCGGTCTAGTTTTGGGTAATGAATTCCTAGAATTATCTACCTTGTTAACCCTATTCCAATTTCTTCTCCAACTTCTTTTCCAACTTCTTTAAGTGTGCCAATTTCTTCCCTTAGCCCCCTTAACTTGAGCTCCTCTTCTTTTTCAATTTCTTCAAGTGCGCCAATTTCTTAATTTCTCCTTTTTTTGGGCACTTGGTGTGGTAGTGTCCATGCTCACCACACGTGAAGCAAATTATATGCTTCTTATCCTTCTTTGCTCCATCCCTACAACTCATGTTAGTTTTCAAACTATTTGAATTGAGTTTAGGGTTTACCTCCTTTTTCTTACCCAATGGACACTTGTCCTTGTAGTTCCCCTTTTGATTGTACCCAAAGCAAATTATGTGGTCCTTTGACTTTGCTTTGATGGAGGTGGAAGCTTCTTCTTACTACGGTATTGAGGATGGTCTCTCCTCCCCCTTAATCATTGAAGTGGAGACTTCTTCTATTTCTTCCTCACTTGAAGATGTGGACAATTCAACTTTCTCCTCCTCTTCGGATGTTGAACTTGACTCAACTTCCGATTGGTCCTTCTCCTTCTCTTGGACCAATGATCCCTTTTCCTTGGGCTCCTCTTCTCCTTGTCTTTGTGTAGAATTTTCATGCCAAGCTATCACTTTTCTTCATAGCTCATATGCATTCTTGTATTCTCCTACATTTGACATAATATATGGAGGTAATAAATTTAATATAATTCCAGTTACCTCCTTATCCGCCTCCGCTTCCTCCGTTTGATCCTTGGTCTAATACCGAGGTCGAAGGCATTTTCTCTTCTTGTCCGTTGGAGCTTCAAATGGAACTTCCAATGCGGTCCAATGATCCCAATCCATTTGGAACCACGTCTCCAATCACTTCCTCCAATAGTCGAAGTCTTCTCGATCATACGGAGGTTGTTGATGCAGTCTGACCCTGATTGTTGTTTTGGTGTTTGACACTGATTTGAGTTTGATTCAAGTTTGGTTGAATTCGGAATAAGTCCAGGTGGATCGGGAGATCACACGCTGGCATGTGAAAAGTCCTAACTTGGAGGGTTAGGTGTGGAGAAATCCCGGTGAGTGAAGCCGGGTCCTGGTGAGTGAAGCCGCGTCTTGGTGAGTGAAGCCAGGTGTTGGAAATCCCGGTGAGTGAAACCGGGTCCTGGTGAGTGAAGCCAGGAGTTGGAAATCCCGGTGAGTGAAGCCGGGTCCTGGTGAGTGAAGCCAGGTTAGAAGAAATCCTGGTGAGTGAAGCTAGGTCCTAGCTTGGAGGGCTAGGTGTGGAAAAGTCCTAACTTGGAAGGTTGGGTGAAAAGTCCTAGCTTGGAGGGCTAGGTGAAAAGTCCTAACTTGGAGGGTTAGGTGAAAAGTCCCAACTGGAGGGTTAGGTGAAAAACCCTGGTGAGTGAAGCCAGGTCCTAGTGAGTGAAGCTAGGTTGGATGAAATCCTGACTTGGAGGGTCAGGTCCCTAGCTTGGAGGGCTAGGGTGGATGAAATCCTAGCTTGGAGGGCTAGGTTGAGTCCCTGGATCGGTCTGGTGACCGATCAGGGAGTTTGGCACGCTGCTCCTTCGTGGATCGGTCTGGTGACCGATCCAGCAATGTTTGATCGGTCTGGTGACCGATCAGGGAGTGTGTGTTTCACTCACTGCACAGCTCCTGATCGGTCTGGTGATCGATCAGGGAGCGAACAGTGAGTTGAGTTCCCTTGCTAATCAGGTCTAGAACGGTCCGGTGACCGATCAGAGACTTATGATTTGATTAAAGAATCACTGTTCACTCAAGCCTGATTGGTCTGGTGACCGATCTGGCAGGAGCCTGATTGGTCTGGGGACCAATTAGGAGTGTGCAGAAGCTGCTGGATCGGTCTGGTGACCGATCAGGCTCCTCCCTGATCGGTCTGGGGACCGATCAGGAGCAGAACTTTAATTCAAATATGCTGTCAGAAGTCTGTTTTCACTGCCGATTCTCTGCTACTTGCTGATTTCTCTTTGATATGCATTGCTAAGCCTCTGTTGGAGTGTGCAGGTGATTCAAACACTCAAGGAGGGTCAATGAGAGACTTTCCTTGGAGCAGGTTTGGATCTATTGTATTTTCAGGTCTCAACGGCGTCTGGCGCAACTGGCAACTGACGAAGGCGCGGCTGGCAACTGACGGAGGCTCAGCTGGAGGAGTGTCCAGTGGACTGAGTGCTCAGAGAGGTCAGTTGGTCAGAGTGTGAGTCAGTGGTGCTGATGGAGCTGGCGACGTTGAGCAGGAGCTTAAGAGACGAAGCAGGATGCAGAGGAGCGAGGCGAACAAGAGACAGACAGAAAACTTGGGAAGTTGTTGCTGGGCTGTGTTCGTGCTCTCTGTTGCTTTGTTCTTGAGCGATCTTGTTGCATTCCTGTGAGAGCTTTGTGAGCATTCCTTCTCGAGTGTCTCGTGTGCTTAATCTTGTATTCATCTACTGAGACAGCTTGTGGAGAGGTTACTCCACCGAGAAGGAGGCGCTTGATATCCGGTGTTCACCGGGGCTTGATCTGCCGACGATCAAGGGATCGCCCACCTTACGGGCACGCCAAGGAGTAGGGGCAAGTTATCCCCGAACCTTGTACATCTCCGTCTTAGCGTTTGTTTGGTTTGCGTTTCTTTCTCTGCTTAGTTTTTGTTCTGCATTTGCTTCCGCTGTCTAACCTTGAAGTGCAGAAGTTTGGAAAGAAAGCAAGAAATTGTGTCTAGCTAGATTCACCCCCCCTCTAGCCATCTCGTCCCCAACAAGTGGTATCAGAGCGTGGTGCTCTGTTTACGGCTTAACAACCGAGAGTTCTCAACAAGATGGCTGGAAGAGAAGGATTGAGCACAAACCGACCTCCATTCCTCGATGACACTGATTTTTCATATTGGAAGTCAAGAATGGAGTTTTATTTGAAGACCAACATGTGCATGTGGTTCTCGGTCAAAGAAGGTTTCATCCCTCCAAGGGATGCCGAAGGCAGAGACCTCGATTTCTCATGTTGGTCGGCTGAGCAAATTGGAAAGGGTGAAGCAAATGCCAAAGCTGTGGTTACCCTGCAGTGCAGAATGTCCAAGGACCAGTTAATCAAGGTTGGCCCCTTCACCTCTGCCAAAGACCTATGGAACAAACTCCTTGAGCTCCATGAAGGAACTCAAGACACCTGGACAACCAAGAAGGATCTCCTTCACAGCCAACTCCAAAACCTCACCATGGGAGAAAATGAAATGGTAAGTGAACTCCATGGACGGGTTAAAGAAGTGTTGAATGGTCTCCACTCCATAAATGAAAAGGTAGAAAATAGAGACCTAGTGAGGTATGTACTCAAAGCCTTCCCTAGGAGTACTTTGTGGTCATCCATGGTGGATGTTTACAAGGTTTCTAAGGATTTATTTCTTGTTAAGTTAGAAGATCTATTTTGTGAAATGGAATTACATGAGATCTCTAACCAAGGCCCCAAAGAGAAAGGGTTTGCTTGTGTGACAGGTGACAACAAGAAGAAGAAGGAGGAGGGCATCCACTGTCACGTGACTCTAGTGGCACTAGAAGATTCAAAGGAGGAGAGTGATAACGAATCGAGAAGCTCCTCAACCGCGCCTTCATCATCTTCGGATGATGAAGAGGTAATTTCTCCCGAGTTAGATAAGTGCTATCGAGCCATCGCATGTCTAACTAAGATGCTTAAAAAATCTAAGGCCAAAGTTAAATCTTTGAAATTGGAAGTAGAACATTTAAAAACCTCTAAGGATGAGGTAATTGATGACTTGCATGTTAAGACCCTTGAGGATGAAAATAAGGATTTGAAGAGCAAAGTTGAAAACCTTAAGAATATTCTTGAGAAGTTTTCAATTGGCTCAAAAACCTTAGACATGATCTTGAATTCCCAAAGGGCGGTTTACAACAAGGCCGGTATAGGTTACCGACCTAAGGAACCGACCTTTGTATCCTTAATGTCAAGAACCCAATCTAGAGCACAAAATAATTCTAGGGTTCAAAAGGTTAGAAAGAAAAAGACTAAGGCATGGGTGCCTAAGTCCTTCATTGAAGATGCCTTAGGTCCCAAAATTTGGGTACCTAAAAACCTCCATATTTCGAATTGTATAAGCATTGTTTGAGGGGGAGCATCTATCAACATGGGAGGTTGATATTTGGTGCTCCAAACCCATGACCAAAGAAAAAATTGTCATTCACATGGTTGGTTATGGAAAATTCAAATTAAATGCTTTGATCTCCATTGGTTTAGTTCTCATAATAATATAATTCCTTGGCTAGTGAATTCATGTGTTAAAGTACTTAGTCATGGTATAATCACTTTAGTATTTAAGTTCTTTCATGATCAAGTATGCCATGATTTTCTTGTATGTATTATGCCAACATGAAGAACACATGGTTTGTGAAAATCACTATGAAAATCTCACAATACATGGTTAGACAAAGAACATGAGTTTAAGGCATAGGCTTAAGCTTTTCTTATTATTTTGGAGATGTGATCATTCATGAAAATTGATGCAACCCTGTTTTTCCATGCTATTCATGATTATGAATTTTATGTTCAAATGGTTGTATGTAAACCTTGGAAGTTTGATACAAGCATGTTTTTGAAAAGGTTGATCATACTTTTGTTTGTATCATGAAATTTGATCATACCTTGTGTATCATGAAATTTGATCATACTTGGAATATTTTGATTCACACATGATCATGCCAAGAACATGCTTAGAATATAACTGATCATACAAACCTGGTTTTGGGACTCAAGTTCATGATTAAGAACATACTCATCATGCTTTGACACAGATCATGACATATATCTTGATTAAGGGAACCCTTAGGACCAAATGGATTAACATTAATTGAATTAGGGTTTAGGAATGGTTGAGATTTGAAACAAAGTTGATTTCACAGTTTCTAAAATTTTGTTTCTGAAACTGAAAAACCATTCTGTATCATCCCTGATCGGTCCACCGACCGATCAGGGGTGCTTCTGATCGGTCTGGTGACCGATCAGACCAACTCTGATCAAGGAACTCCCAGACCGTTCCAAATTGATCCAAAACCTCCTCAAACCAATATCTTCTTGTCGAATTGTATCAGTTTAATGATCATACAACACACAAATCTGATACAATTGAATTACAATTGAAACATATTTGATCATCCATTGGTACAAACCTGGTACTAAGGGAGCACAAATTTGTTCAAATGGTACAAACCTATACTAAATAGTGATTTGATACAAACCTATGTTGGAATGTTCAAATTCATAAGAAAGGGTTTGTTGAGTCATGACTCTTATTCTTAATGTCATATTTCGGAAATGTTTCTGAAATATCGAATATCAATAGAGTCTACTCCCCTGTTATGGAATGCAAATTGTTAATGCAGTCTGATCAGGAACGTATCAGATTTTCAGGAATTTTTTTGAAATCTGATCGCTCTCCAGACTAACAAGAAATATGTCTGTATCACGTAATCAATGAACCTGATCGGTCATGGAGACCAATCAGGATTATATGTCAGATACAGATGCATTCCTTACTTGTCATATGAAACATATACACATTTGACCTTGATATATTTCTGTATATGTTTTCATGTGCAAGTTCACACTTATTGTCGTATGATGCATATACATTGTTGCCATGATACATTTATGGTATATGCCTCTCATGTACAATTCCAAAATCATCCTTTGACGTACTTGTCATATGAAACATATACATGTTTGACCATGATATTATTCTGTATATGTTTTCATGTGCAATTCAAAAATTATCCTTTGATTATTCTGGGTTTGGGGAGAGACCCGTGTTTGAGGGGGAGGTATGTTCAAACTTAATAACCATACCCTTTTCGATGTTTGACAAAGGGGGAGAAAATGGTTGATTAAGTTTAAGGTTATTGTAGGGGGAAGATCTTGATTCCCTTACAATAATTGAACTACCTTCAATTGATCATCAATGTCTAAACTTAAATTGGGTTGTCAAACAACAAAAAGGGGGAGATTGTTGATGCAGTCTGACCCTGATTGTTGTTTTGGTGTTTGACACCGATTTGAGTTTGATTCAAGTTTGGTTGAATTCGGATTAAGTCCAGGTGGATCGGGAGATCGCACGCTGGCATGTGAAAAGTCCTAACTTGGAGGGTTAGGTGTGGAGAAATCCCGGTGAGTGAAGCCGGGTCCTGGTGAGTGAAGCCGGGTCTTGGTGAGTGAAGCCAGGTGTTGGAAATCCCGGTGAGTGAAGCCGGGTCCTGGTGAGTGAAGCCAGGTGTTGGAAATCCCGGTGAGTGAAGCCGGGTCCTGGTGAGTGAAGCCAGGTGGTGGAAATCCCGGTGAGTGAAGCCGGGTCCTGGTGAGTGAAGCCAGGTTAGAAGAAATCCTGGTGAGTGAAGCTAGGTCCTAGCATGGAGGGCTAGGTGTGGAAAAGTCCTAACTTGGAAGGTTGGGTGAAAAGTCCTAGCTTGGTGGGCTAGGTGAAAAGTCCTAACTTGGAGGGTTAGGTGAAAAGTCCCAACTGGAGGGTTAGGTGAAAAACCCTGGTGAGTGAAGCCAGGTCCTAGTGAGTGAAGCTAGGTTGGATGAAATCCTGACTTGGAGGGTCAGGTCCCTAGCTTGGAGGGCTAGGGTGGATGAAATCCTAGCTTGGAGGGCTAGGTTGAGTCCCTGGATCGGTCTGGTGACCGATCAGGGAGTTTGGCACGCTGCTCCTTCGTGGATCGGTCTGGTGACCGATCCAGCAATGTTTGATCGGTCTGGTGACCGATCAGGGAGTGTGTGTTTCACTCACTGCACAGCTCCTGATCGGTCTGGTGATCGATCAGGGAGCGAACAGTGAGTTGAGTTCCCTTGCTAATCAGGTCTAGAACGGTCCGGTGACCGATCAGAGACTTATGATTTGATTAAAGAATCACTGTTCACTCAAGCCTGATTGGTCTGGTGACCGATCAGGCAGGAGCCTGATTGGTCTGGGGACCAATTAGGAGTGTGCAGAAGCTGCTGGATCGGTCTGGTGACCGATCAGGCTCCTCCCTGATCGGTCTGGGGACCGATCAGTAGCAGAACTTTAATTCAAATATGCTGTCAGAAGTCTGTTTTCACTGCCGATTCTCTGCTACTTGCTGATTTCTCTTTGATATGCATTGCTAAGCCTCTGTTGGAGTGTGCAGGTGATTCAAACACTCAAGGAGGGTCAATGAGAGACTTTCCTTGGAGCAGGTTTGGATCTATTGTGTTTTCAGGTCTCAACGGCGTCTGGCGCAACTGGCAACTGACGAAGGCGCGGCTGGCAACTGACGGAGGCTCAGCTGGAGGAGTGTCCAGTGGACTGAGTGCTCAGAGAGGTCAGTTGGTCAGAGTGTGAGTCAGTGGTGCTGATGGAGCTGGCGACGTTGAGCAGGAGCTTAAGAGACGAAGCAGGATGCAGAGGAGCGAGGCGAACAAGAGACAGACAGAAAACTTGGGAAGTTGTTGCTGGGCTGTGTTCATGCTCTCTGTTGCTTTGTTCTTGAGCGATCTTGTTGCATTCCTGTGAGAGCTTTGTGAGCATTCCTTCTCGAGTGTCTCGTGTGCTTAATCTTGTATTCATCTACTGAGACAGCTTGTGGAGAGGTTACTCCACCGAGAAGGAGGCGCTTGATATCCGGTGTTCACCGGGGCTTGATCTGCCGACGATCAAGGGATCGCCCACCTTACGGGCACGCCAAGGAGTAGGGGCAAGTTATCCCCGAACCTTTTACATCTCCGTCTTAGCGTTTGTTTGGTTTGCGTTTCTTTCTCTGCTTAGTTTTTGTTCTGCATTTGCTTCTGCTGTCTAACCTTGAAGTGCAGAAGTTTGGAAAGAAAGCAAGAAATTGTGTCTAGCTAGATTCACCCCCCCTCTCTAGCCATCTCGTCCCCAACAGAGGTGGGATCCGAATATCCCATCCTGGCGGACCTTCTGAGTCCATCTTCCTCTAGCACCTTTGCTCTCCAGACGGTTAGTCCGTAGATGAGCGAACCTCGCTATGATACCACTTGTTGGGACCTTACCGTTTGCTAGAGGGGGGGGGGCGGGGTGAATAGCAACTTTCTCGATCACCCACTTTAATCGTGGTTTTCTTCCTACACGTTAGTGCGCAAGCGGAATAACAAATAATAAAAACTAATAACTACGAAGACAAACCAATTTACGTGGTTCGGAGATGAAGCTCCCACTCCACAGTTGTCCGTAAGGTGGACAATCCCGATCCGTTGGTGGATGACTCCCTGGAAGACCTTCGGCTAACTCGTGTAGCTCCTTGTGGGTGGAGAAACCTCGCCACAATCCGGACAACACTTCTAAGTATAAAGACTACTAATTGGTCTTTAACCAAAACCAATTTCGTCATGAACTCTTAGCCAAAACCGAGCTCCTTTAAATAGTGCTTTTGGCTGAAATGACCGTTACCAGTCGACTGGTCTATTACCAGTCAACTGGTCCCACTTAGATTCGACCGTTATAGACTAACGTTCGAATTTCCAATTGCCATCAGTCGACTGGTCCAGTACCAGTCGACTGATCAAGCATTAGTCGACTGGTCCACCCTTAAACCTAAGGTTTCCCTTCCCGAGTACATTTCTCTAAGCACTCGAACCCTAAGATTTTTCGAGTACAATTCCCTCAGCACTCGAACCCTCACGACTCAGTTGACTCTACCTTCAGTAGCATCGACCTGTTGCTTTCAAGCCCTCTTCGACTTTGGCTCTCGTCGCTCAGATGCACATACAAGCCCTCGTCTTGCCTCCATGTCATCCTTCACGTATGCCTCGAAGTCCGCTTCCCTCGGCTCATCGTCCCTGCTTTGTCCACGGTTCCTCGGATGCATGCAAGCCCATAGCTTGTCTCTCATGTCATCCTTCACCGGTCTCGAAGCCGTCCAGCTAAGTCTATGTGTATCCTACAAAACCCGCACACTCAAATACACATATCAAATATAAGGGTGAACCTAGCTAACTTAAACCCTTTGCTCAAATATCAAAACACATGGTCACTTCGGACCATATATTGCCCCAACAGAATAGTCTTCGATTGTAGACTTATATTACATTTCGAAAGACGTCAAGGTAAGTACGCTAGAACAATTGTTTTATGTTGGATCGGGTTGGTCCGGCTAGAGGGGGTGAATAGACGGCTGGCTAATAAATAAAAGAAATGGAAGGCACTCGTCTTTAAAAAAAACTTGGTCGCAACTAAGGACGTTGCTTCCAAGGCAGTGGACTCTCAATAAAAATCTCCTTGTGGCGGAGAAGCCTTACAAAAGTAGCACACTAGACTTTTAGAGATTTTACAAGAATGAATAAGAATGATTGATTCTTAAAGCTAAATCTCTAAGCCTATTTATAGCCTAAGAGAATAAATCTGGATTGTTGATTGTAGAGGAATTTTCTCTTGGTCGTTGATCCATGGATGTAATCTAGATGGTTGATCTTGGATGGGATTAAACTGCATCCATTGGATCTGATTAAAGGATAAAGTTATCCTTTAAGAGATAACTTTATCTTCTGCTCGCAACAGATAAATAACTTTATCATCTGCTCGCAACAACTTTAATCATATCTTTTCTTTATCCCAGTCGGTAAGGCTGGTGATATATGTAGGCGAGGTTGCTGGTTCGAATCTTTACAGCAATAAATAAAATTCTTTTTGTTTCAGGTGCCTGATTTGACTTGGTCAAACTGGCCAGTCTTTTGGTTCATCTTCTGGGTGATTTCCGGCCAATCGGAGTTAGGCTCACCCGAACCCGACTCCGGTCTTTCGCCCCTCGAGCGTCCTTCCTCCCGGCTTCTCGTCCCTCGGACACCGCGCACGTCCTTCTCGCTCCACCGGCGTACTCTTCCGCAGCTTCCACGTCCCTCGGATTGTACCGAGCCCGTCAGCTCACTTCCCCGCACAATCCTTCTCGTCCGCTACGTCTTACGCTCGACTTCCTCCGTACCTAAGCTCCTGCACACTTAGCAGAGGGATTAAAACCAACAGGACCTAATCTAACTTGGTTGATCACATCAAAACCAACCGGGGCACCAACAATCTCCCCCTTTTTGATGTGCATCAACCCAAGTTTAGTTAGGGATATCAAAATAAAGAAATATACATAATAATGTAAACAGTTTAAGTTCAAAAAATTTTAATTCCGAGTAAATTAAAATTCTACCCCTTAACTTAATATTATTCCTCCCCCTTTGATCACATCAAAAAATTGAGAAATATAAGTAGGGAAGAAGAAAAAAATTTTGAGTGCGATAAAAAATATTCTAAGTGAAAAAAAATCGCGTTGCCATAGATTTTTCAAATTTTAAAAAGACATATTTTTTCAAAGTTAATTCTATTTTTTTTAAAAAATGTCTTAAATAAAATCTATTTTTTTTTTGATAAAATCCACAGCTGATGAGGAGTTCAAAAAAAAATCGAATCCGGTCAAAATATTTTTCTATCGAATTTTGAAAAAAAATCATATTTCGATAAACAATTCATAAAAAATCGAAAAAAAATCTGAATATTTTTGTTAAAGTCGAAATGAAGATATGTGTTTAGACAAAAATTTTGAGTTTTAAATTCGTTCAACAAGTCCAAAAATGACAAACCAACACATAATAGTTCTTGAAGAATAAATTTTAAAAAATTAGAAAAAATACTTCGAAAAATTTGAAAAAAAATTGTAATGAGTCTTTCCCCTAAACTCTTAATTTCAAATTTCGAGGGAAAAAATATTCGAAAAATTTTGAAAGAAGTTCCAGTAGATAGACTGTTAAATCCGACACTTTTGTGTAGGTTCTGGAAAGTTTCGTAGAGTTACTAAGTAGATTCTAGGGTTTTTGAGACCTTGGAGACAAACTTAGGGACCAAAAGGTAATAAGACAAGCAATTATAAGGACTAATATGCAATTAAGTTTAAACCAAGGGCAGCCTTGCGATTTGACAAGAGTATTGGGTTAAAATGCAAAAATGCCATAACATAAGTGGCTGCTAGGGTTCGGCGATTCAGCCGCAGTCCACTCCACAGCCGCTCGACTCCCTTCCTCTTGACTCCTTCGCCGACAACCAAGCCAAACGCGAACCCTAGCCGCTCCTCTTCCGATCGAGAGCCGACGACACCGTTCTCTTCGTCTTCCATCTCTCCGGCGAACCCTTCCTTGAGATCTATCAAGCGGTTGAGCTTCGACTCCACAATCCCCAAATCCACCTAGCAATCGTGGGCTAGGGATTCGTCACGGGCGATTTGGGGCACGATGGCAAGCTCAAGGCCGACGGTTCCTCCTCCTTTTCGGCCGCGCACACTTGACGCCGAGCCCTAATCGCAGAGAAAGCCCGTCAGCCGACCACTGGATTCCTCTCCTCGCTCAGGAATTGGTGGACTTGGAAATAAGAGTGGGGGCTCGAGATCTAAGGTAAGCCAAATCCATCGATGCCTGATTGGTTTGTACCTATGTGGATGATATGGCTGCGATTGGAGCTGATTCATGTTTCGGTTTGGGATGACCTGTGGATTGAGTTCTCTTTAGTTTGGGATTTGTGGGTTTATCCTATTTGATCTGTGAGGTTTATGCGAGCAGCTGGTGAGTTTAGCCTTCAGTCAAACTTTGGGGCACCAACTCACCGTGTGATTTGGAAGCTCCTGCCGTGGAGAGCTGTGCCAGGCGCAGGTAAGGATGCAGTAGATTTAGGTTGTGATTTGGTTTGTGTTAGCAATTCTTTCATTGGATTAGCTACTGAAGTTTGGGATGTTTTTCTTGTGATGTAGTTGAATTGGTTTCTTGGTTGGTGTATGTTGGCAGATCTGATTTTGGAAACTGGAATTTGAAACTTGGGCTCAAATCCCGTATCCTCTACATGCTGTGTGTTTCGACAGTGGAGCTGAGGTCAGAGGTAATGAGATCTGATTGTTTTGATTTAGGTGGAGTTAGGTTGTTATTTCAGTTGCTGTTAATGCTGGGTTTGTATTGAAGTTTGATCTTGGCTGTGGAAGTGTGGGGAACCGTTTAGGTGTTGTGATAGAGTTGTAGGAATTGAAAACAATCCTAATTGTATATGTGTAGTTCGTCTATTGATTTAGCCGGACTAGGCTGTTAGTTTAACACTTAGATCCTGTGATGTGTCACATGATACTTAGAGTTGGTTTGAAGTTTATGTTTAAACCTAAAGTAAAACATAACCCTAAACCTTAGTTACGCAGGTAATTAGGAACCTTTCATTTAATTAAAGGTAATTAAATGGAAAGGGAACAATTATGGATTAACCCTAATATGGTTTAGGGATTTATTAGCTAGCTATCATTTGTGTAATAGCTAATTAATTACATCCTTGATACAGGAGCTTGATCGGATTTATTGCTATTTATTTTGACGGGTGGTTCTGTCTCGATCGATACGGACTTCACTCTTGGAGGCGGGTACCCTTTGACTTATCTATCTTGATATTGTCATTCTGTTATGCATAGAATGTTATAGATAGCAGTAAGATTATACGCTATCCCTGGTTATTAGGCCTATTTTGGATATTGGTTGTTTATCCCTAGTTATTATGCCTATTCTGGATATTTGTTGTTTATCCGTGCTTATTATGTCTGTTCTGGATACTTGTTGTTTATCCCTGAGTTATTCTGCTGTTAGTTCATACAGTCCCAGGTATTGTCATATCTATTGGTATGCTAGAGCTCGTGGTAGCGTCTCTGCATTTGACCTTGAGGGATGGTAGTTTCTGGTCAGTATACCTTGTAGGTTACCTGTATTTCCTGTTATAGGATTTCAGACTGAGATTAGTATACTGAGGACTTGGGAGGGAGGTATGTGTATCTATCATACACCATCCTTGCATTGCATGCCGGCGATCAGCGACTCCCTTGTGGTTGAGCCTAATCGTCTTCCGGTACATGACGGGCACACACGGCCACTCATGGGTTAGTGGATACCGTAGATGTGTGCATTTGCCCTGTATTGCTCCGTTCGGCCACTATTGGAGGGTGAGCGCGGGCGTGGTAGCAAGCAGGGATCCCTTCTCGTACTGAGCCACGAGGAGATGAGAGCTGAGCTCCCCCATTGCTTGGGGTTAGGAGGGTGGTCCTCCGCCAGCATCCTGTCCACTCCGGTCACTCAGGAGCAGTGATGGCAGGGTGTACAGTTGTCAGAGCCCTACCTTTTCAGACGTCCCTATGACAGGTGTACGATGATTCTGTCTGGTGTCAGGGGTGACACATGTCATTGCACCATGTGCATACTTTGCATCGTGCATTGTTTGCTGCACTTATTTGCTGCACTTGTTTGACATCGCATATTCTGGAGACTTGTTATCTGAGACTATATGCCTATTTGTCTTCTTTTGGTATTTCTTACCTTCTGTATAGGTTGGATGGATTCAGGTATGTACCTACCCAGTATTTTCAGTTCAGTCTTTCCCTCTTGTTGATATGAGACTGTATTAGCTGAACTCTTATTGTTGGTATAACCTTCTATGCATATCTATTGGGTATCCGCTGAGCTATGGACTCACCCCGTTGCCATATATGTTTATTTCAGGTTGATGTCTGCGAGGAGATCCCGAGCCGCCAGTCCCCAGCTCCAGCGGAGTTCTTTTTGATTTTGGCATTACGTTGCTTCGGTTATGGACCCTGTAGTATTCATTATGCTTCCGCTATTTGGATTTGAACATGTATGCACGTTTTATTTGATGGTATTGTACTTTTGAGTCCTATGTTGGACTTCGATTGATTTTGGTTTTGTTCCTGCCCCCTGGCAGCTCAGGTGAGTTCGGATTTGGTTTTTCGATAGTTATAATCATATAACTGTTGTTTCTGCTTATATCTGAGGCCTGTGGCCCTTTAAACTGCGTGGTTGTGCAAATATATATTGCGTGGATTGTTATGTAGATTGTATATATGTGTAAATTGTCCGCCGGACAGGGGAGGTGCTGTCCGATTTTATATTGGATCAGCGGCTCTTGGGTCTCGGGGCGTGACAATTTATTTTGGTATCAGAGCGTAGGTTTCGATGCCTACGTGTTTTACGGGATTTTCGGGGTTTATCTGATACCAATTATTTTTGGTATTTTTGGTATCAAGCCCAGGATGCGGGATACCATCGATTCGTGGATTTCTCGGAATTTAAATCTGACACTGAACTGGAGGTGTCGGAGCTCGGGTTTGATGTTATTCATCCGAGTACATTACGGATTTTTAAAGCCGTGGTTGCGATGCGACGGCAATTTGGGACTTGGCAGCGACAGGACTTCTCCAGGCAGCAAAAGGTATATCTTTCTAATACTATCTTAGCTTTAATGCTCAGTATTAGATTTTGGATGGGTTAGACTATCCCAGCTTGGTGGGATCATATATTCATGCTGGATGAATAGAGATATGTAGACTTGGGTTAGTTGGATTGACATTTGTCAATCTATCCTATTCGTGATCGTTCATGTGAGCGATTAGTGACATATTGCGGATGAGATCTTAGAGCAGAGAATGTTAATTCTCTAGTAGCCCCGATTGTTGAATCAGAAAGCCAAGGTCGAATATGTCGACAATCTATTGGAGGTTTATTCTTTTGATCCTTCTAGACCTTACTATTTATAGTATGTGTTCTAGCTATTGTTAGCTAAGCGAGAACTAGGGATTGCTTATTGTTGTTGGCTCGATCAGCTTAGGATCGACTTACCCTAGTTCAAGGAGTTTCAGACAGTTGGGTCGTTCGTGCCTAGTTAGGTGACCTGGAAGGCACGTGTATAGTGCATGACCTATTTTAATGTAGAAGGGTAGCATGAGCTACATATTATTATCGTTAGTGGATTGTTACATCCTATTCCCTGATAACTTTGACCATGAATCACCTGTACCATGTTGATGACCTAGAGGGTACAGCTTGATTGGTGACTTAGGCCGATACAGAAAAGTGTGAAGCTAGTTGCTTGACACTTATGGGTTACCGCTTGTACTTGGTTGAATAACTAAAAAGGTATATACGGACTTATGATTTGCGTGGAGGCAAATCACTTATAAGACTAGGTCACCTCTAGTTAGATATTATTGCGGACAACCTGTGGAAAAATAAAGGAATTGCTTTATGAGTATATTGAGATACTCCTGAGAGATAGCATGTCTCTATCTCCTTGTTATGGAGTAGGACCTTAGAGGGTTTTGACCATAGAGTGGAGGAATTAGACTGTAATGGGTTACGAGCCGATGGTTGGTCGACTCGTTCATTGCACGCGATTCTATGAGAGATTTTGACTCATAGATTGAGTGTTCGTGGTTGATAATCTCGATGGTACGTCGAGATGTGCGATCCATTATGGTATCGAGAGGTGGATTGAGATTGACGAATCTCTATGATACGTTGTACTTTGAGGATTCTATTAGTGGACATGGACCTATCGGATTGTAGCTTTTTGATGGATCATTTGGTGGATAAATGATATTTCGGTGGTTGATTATTTAGGAAGTTGGTTATTCGTGGTAATATATGGTACGACAGGTTGGCACAATCTTTAAATTATAAGTTATCTTTTGACGGGTTATTGGAGGATATATATAAATATATATGACTTGTGATGCTTGGGAGGATGTTATTGACATGAGGATACTTGAGTGATATTCATGAATTTGAACGTTTTATGTTCAAGGATTGGAGTATAGACTTGGCGCCAATGATCTTAGGATTGAGTGTCCTGGATAGTTGTGATGACTAAATGGTTACCCGAGTGTATCTGGCTATCGGATGAAAATATCTTGATGAATATCTCCAGTTGTTCCGTAGCGGGGTAACCTTAGAGTATCAGCCGCAGTCTCAGCCACACTATCAGCCACAGCCACTGCCGCAGCAGTACCTGGCGGTGCCACAGCCACAGTATCAGCCACCGCCACAGCCGCAGCAGTACCTGGCGGTATCACAGCCACAGCAGTACCCGGCAGTATCACCCCCACCGCCGGAGACGAGACGAGCGTATGCGACCACTAGAGAGGAGGCACCGCAGACCCAGGAAGTGACTTTTCGGGGTATGATGTTCGTTTAGTTACTTGTCAATTAAAATAGAGATAAGTGGAATTAGTACCTTTTTATGCTTATTCCGGATACTTAGAGATGTGGTCTAGGATGGCCCTACTGGTTGGAGAGATGTTGGTTATTAACCAATGGTCACGGGAGACCACTGGTTTCAGTAGGACGTTACCCTACCCGGAAACTTATGGTTAGTTTCCGTATAGTAGTTACACGATATAGGGGTTAGTAGGTATGGTTAGATTTCGTTCAGCATATTACTATCTATATGTTGTTAGTACCTGTTGTGGGTGATAAACGAAATTTGGGGGCCAAATTTTTATTAGTGGGGGAGGATGTTAAATCCGACACTTTTGTGTAGGTTCTGGAAAGTTTCGTAGAGTTACTAAGTAGATTCTAGGGTTTTTGAGACCTTGGAGACAAACTTAGGGACCAAAAGGTAATAAGACAAGCAATTATAAGGACTAATATGCAATTAAGTTTAAACCAGGGGCAGCCTTGCGATTTGACAAGAGTATTGGGTTAAAATGCAAAAATGCCATAACATAAGTGGCTGCTAGGGTTCGGCGATTCAGCCGCAGTCCACTCCACAGCCGCTCGACTCCCTTCCTCTTGACTCCTTCGCCGACAACCAAGCCAAACGCGAACCCTAGCCGCTCCTCTTCCGATCGAGAGTCGACGACACCGTTCTCTTCGTCTTCCATCTCTCCGGCGAACCCTTCCTTGAGATCTATCAAGCGGTTGAGCTTCGACTCCACAATCCCCAAATCCACCTAGCAATCGTGGGCTAGGGATTCGTCACGGGCGATTTGGGGCATATAATTGATCATGAGGAAGAAAACAAACCTCACTTATCGGGTCGCTTTCGAAAAGCGAGGTTCTTTCTTCGTCGTCGATTTCTTCTGACGTCTCTCCCCCTTCATCAGTGCTCCCTTCTTAATGATTTGCTATCAGCGCAAGTCCCGCGTATTCTTGACCTTCCGACTCTTCTGACGAGGACTCATCGTCGAGTTGGATCTTCCTTGTGTTCAGTGCGGCGATGTCTGATTTCTTATTCTTTTCTTCATGCAATTCCAGGAATTTCTCCCAGAGCTCTTTTGCAGAGTTGTAATTCTCGATGCGGTTAACTTCTTGCGCGGGAAGAACGGCTAGTAAATGAAATTCATCTTTGCCGTTTGCTTCAAAGTCTGATTTCTCCTTCTTGGTCCACGACTCTATTTCTTTATCCTTGCCGTTATTGTCTTTAGGAACTGAAAAACCATTTTTCATAATTATTAGCAATTCAATATCAGTTATAAAAAATACCTGCATTCGGTGCTTCCACATCGCGAACTCCCCCTCAAACTTCGGCGGGTAGATTACGGCTCCAACCATTTTCTTGAAATTGCTGCAGTCGGCGGTTAGTCCTTCTGCGGCGACCTTGGCTCTGATACCACTTGTTGGATCGGGTTGGTCCGGCTAGAGGGGGGTGAATAGATGGCTGGCTAATAAATAAAAGAAATGGAAGGCACTCGTCTTGAAAAAAAACTTGGTCGCAACTAAGGACGTTGCTTCCAAGGCAGTGGACTCTCAATAAAAATCTCCTTGTGGCGGAGAAGCCTTACAAAAGTAGCACACTAGACTTTTAGAGATTTTACAAGAATGAATAAGAATGATTGATTCTTAAAGCTAAATCTCTAAGCCTATTTATAGCCTAAGAGAATAAATCTGGATTGTTGATTGTAGAGGAATTTTCTCTTGGCCATTGATCCATGGATGTAATCTAGATGGTTGATCTTGGATGGGATTAAACTGCATCCATTGGATCTGATTAAAGGATAAAGTTATCCTTTAAGAGATAACTTTGTCTTCTGCTCGCAACAGATAAATAACTTTATCATCTGCTCGCAACAACTTTAATCATATCTTTTCTTTATTCCAGTCGGTAAGGCTGGTGATATATGTAGGCGAGGTTGCTGGTTCGAATCTTCACAACTACAAATAAAATTCTTTTTGTTTCAGGTGCCTGATTTGACTTGGTCAAACTGGCCATTCTTTTGGTTCATCTTCTGGGTGATTTCCGGCCAATCGGAGTTAGGCTCACCCGAACCCGACTCCGGTCTTTCGCCCCTCGAGCGTCCTTCCTCCCGGCTTCTCGTCCCTCGGACACCGCGCACGTCCTTCTCGCTCCACCGGCGTACTCTTCCGCAGCTTCCACGTCCCTCGGATTGTACCGAGCCCGTCAGCTCACTTCCCCGCACAATCCTTCTCGTCCGCTACGTCTTACGCTCGACTTCCTCCGTACCTAAGCTCCTGCACACTTAGCAGGGGGATTAAAACCAACAGGACCTAATCTAACTTGGTTGATCACATCAAAACCAACCGGGGCACCAACATTTTATATATATGAAATTCATGAATCTAGATGTGCAGAATAAAAAAGGGGAACTGGTCAGAACTTAGCACTAAAAGTAAAAATAAACGAATTAGATTCGGACACATCGTTCGACGAGGACGACAAAATGTACATGGTAAGAAAATTTCAAATTTGTTTAAAACTAATAATTTTAATATGTCACAGGCAAAGAAACTGCTTCAAAGAAAAAGGAAGGTTCGGTACTACAACTGTCAAGATGAAGGACACATCAAGGACAACTATCTTAGATTGAAAAATAATGTCAAGGAAAAGAAATTGAGTCGGAGCAAGCAGAGGAACCTAAAGGCGACTTGGAGTGAATCATCATTCTCGGAATACAAACTTGATGAATATGCCGGTCTTACACTAACGACAAGCCACCAGGCAGAAGACAACGAAAGCTGATCCGAGAAGAGCATCAAGAGAATCGATGAAGGGGAGCATCAAATGACGAATCCGATGCGGCTAGTAAGGTATGTAACCTACCTCCTGTTAACTTTATAGTGTCATTCAAATGTTATCTAGATCTCTATACAAGTTATGAACCAAGTACGTAAATCTGAAAAAGGAAAATATTGAATTAGAAGTTAACTTATCCAATGTATGTCCACTAGAATTATATTGTATGACAAATTACAAACTTAAAATTGGAAATCGAATGAGAAAATAAAAATGTTACAAAAAAAATCTGCATACTCAAATAAATTTTAAAAATATTAAAAAATTATTGAAATTTTTTATGTAGATCTAAACTAGTATATTAAAAATTATAGATGCCAAATTATAAAAATTCTAAAAAAATATATTCCACCCAAATATTTGATAAATCCACGTGAAAACTTATTTTGGATTCCAAAATTTATCTTGAACTGTTAAAATATTTTTTCTATTTATGCTAGAAAATTAATTTATTTTCTTTTGTGTGTAATAATGAAATTTTATTTGGAAATTTCTTTTTCAAGTAAATTTAGATTGATTTTTTTATAGATAACATTAATATCAATCCACAGAAAATGTTTAGGATTTTTTTCAATTGTTAAATAAATTTTTATGATTTTTTTTTCAAATGTTGAATTTTTAATTTTAAAAATACTTTAAAGTTGTTTTTTGAAAAACCAAATTTTTTGGAGGTTAGCCTTAGATTTTGACTTTTACAAAAAAAAATTATCAAGATTTTTAAATCAAAATGCATTTTTAAGCAATTATTTTCCAAATTTCATGCATCTATCAATAAATAATTTTTAAATACTTAACGAAAAAGTATTTTATCTTAAAATTTTTATATAACAAGATCTGATATTTTGAAATTTTGTGATTTTTTTTAGAAATTTCAAATATAAGGATAATTCTCCATGATTTTTTTTTCAAAAATAAAAATACCAAATTTTTGAGTTTAAAATTTTTTCAAAAATCTATTTTTGTTGTGAATTATGTTTTTGTAACACTTGATTGAATTTTACAAATTAAAAAAAATACAAACTTATTTTCAAGGAAAATTTTCTTTTTTAAAAAAAGTTTTTTCCCTTAACCATTTTTTTTTATGGATCAACGGGGAAGAAATGAGAATTATGTTGAAGAGGTTTTCATTGTAATATTTTTTGAACTAAGTTGCAAATTTTTTTATTTATTTGTTTTATTTCTTGTTGATTTTTTCGAACTTAACTCGGGTTGATGCACATAAAAAAATGATGAGATTGTACGTACCCGAAATAGTTTTGATGTGGTTAACCGAGTTAAGTTTGACCCTGTTGGTTTGATCCTTATATCTAAGTGTGCAGGAGCTTAGGAGTACAAGAAATCGAACGGAAGATGTAGTAGATGAGAAAGATGGCACGGGAAAAAAAATCGATGGGCTCGGTGCATCCGAGGGATAAAAAGACTGTGAAAGTTTACACCAATGGACGAGAAGGGCGAGTACGACGCCTGAGGGAAGAAAAACCGCGGAGGAAGACTGCTCGAGGAAAAAGTCGAAAGTTAGGTTCGGGTGAACTCAAGGGAAGAAAAATCGGGGACGATCGAAAATCATCTAGAATCGCTAGAAGACTAGTCAACCAAAAGTTGACCAGAACTAGGCGCCCGACCATACAGGCGCTCGAATGGACTCGGGCACCCTGCTATACTGGTGCTCGATTACAACTCGGGCGCCCGAGAAGAACTTTTATCGGTTTTCAGTTATTACATAGTGGATCAACTTTGACTGGAACTCAGGCGCCATCATTCAACACAAGCGCCCGGGATGTGCCATGTCAGTTACGGATAAGTTTGTCCATGGGCTATAATAGATCCCTTGAGTTCATAAAGAAGAATAACAACTCTGTCTCATTTTCTAATTCTATTCTGTACTTTCAACGAGTGTAAGAAGTTTCTCCGCCTACGAAGGAGCAATTTAGTTGAGCTATTTATTGCTTTGGATTAACAACCACCAAGGTTTCTAATCCATGGATTCGTCTCAGATTGGAAAAAATAATATAAATGAGTATGAAACCCCTAAAGTTAGACTTAGAGATCTACTTGGAATGATATAAAATTAATTCCTATATATTTGTCTTATTCTCCTAATCATATAAATGTCCTTCTACATCAATTTGACAAAATATATTGATCGTATTATTTTTTAATATGAATATAACCCAATTTGGTCTAATTCGTATTTAAAAAAAATCATTGTTCTCAATATATTGTGTCAAATTAATACTTGAGGGCAATTACATAATCATGAGAATGAAACGAACTAGTTTTATATAATTTCGAATTCTCTAGATCCATCTGTCAATATCAAACATGTACATGTTCAATCAATAATTTTTTAATATTAAACTAAATCTAATCCACTTAGCTATGGGGAAAAAATATATATTTGGTCAATTGATTTTTAAAGACATTTATATAATCAGGAGAACATTAAGACAAATGCATAAAAATTTGTTTCATCATTTCAAAATATTAGGTTCACATTTAGAGTTTGGACATAATTATTTTATTTTATATTTTTTTTCCAATATGCAATGAATCCATGGAACTGACTCAGATTTGACGACGAATTCATGGATTCGTTACCAAATATGAAATGAATATGTGAATTCGTCACAAATTTGGGAAGAATCGATGTATTCATCTCAGATTAGGGAAAATAAAAAATAAAATAAATAAGTCCGAAACTCTAAAGTTGGAACTAGAGATCTCGGAATGATAGGAAAATAATTCATATATGTTCGTCTTATTTCCTGTTGATATAAATGCCCTGATAAATCAATTTGATAAAATATGTTGAGAACTTTAGTCGTCTAGGTGAGTCATCGTTGGTGTTTTTCGATTTATCTAGATGGTCAATAAAATTTTTTATGAGACTAAATCGATTACTTTTATAATTAATCGATTCTAAAAATTGAATACTAGATTTAAAAAAAAAATTAACGAAATCCTTACCTCCACCACCGTTTAACTATATTTAATATTCTCCAACACATTAATTACCAAACTTCTTCATCAACTTCATTAACATTTATTACAGCATTAACTAGCATAATAACCACGACATACATCAGAGCTAGCGACGGATTTATTCATTACTATATATCGCCATCCATGATCTAGCGCTCCTGTTTTAAAGGGTCTGCAGTTGTTGAAACTCCGCGTGGCCAACCCCAAAAGATCTCTGATAATAGCAGTCTAGATTATCGCCGTAATCCACCCCGAGGATGTCGCAGTATCTCTTATAGTATCCAATCCGGTTGAAAACCGCTTGATTGAAACCGTGCCCGCACTCAATACCTCCATTAATGATATTGGTGATGACACCGTATCCGGGGAGTCTTCCAGCCTGTAGATCGTTATCGGACGGTATCCATTGCCCAGTTATCACATCATGGGCCGAGGGTTTATTATACTGCGGGGTCATCCAGAACCAAAGGGCCGTTTGAAACGAGATCGATGCGTCAGTAGCGACCAAGTCTGCGTGGCTGAGGAGGTCCAACCCGAGATATTCTCCGGCTGGGCCATAATTGTAATTGCTGCTCAAAGGAGACGTTAATTATGAGTGTGCTATTTGAAAATTATATTATGATGATAATTATAAAAATAGGGATGGGAAAATTACTAGCTGAGTTGGATCGGGCCACGGCCGTGGTAACTTTGTCCTTGGACGCACGGCCATTGACTGCTGGAGACGCAGTAATTAGAACCGGGATTTATTTCTTCTTTGAAGCAGTAACCCCAAGCATATGGCTGACCTGCCCACCAACCTGAAAGCCCATCAAAACAGAGCACCGTATTAATAATTAGAGATAAAATTATGAAGAAATCGATTTTAACCAATAGTTACGCTGGGTATCGTACTACTAACCAGTAGTCTCTTGAGAAGTCTGACCCAGGAAGGCAGCAATCTCCTGCTTCCGGGTGTCCATGTCGCCTGTCGTCCCGAATCCGGCGAAGGAGTCGGCGGCGGCTATGAAGGCGCTGTATGTGTAGAAACCTTTTGCAGGGCAGGCATCGCTGTTTCTATTCTTCAGCATTTCTTCGAACAGGGAGGCACTGATGATGTCTGCCACGCCGCCGCCGGGAGATGGAGGGGTGGGAGATGGAGGTGGAGGGGAGGGCGATGGAGGTGGAGGGGAGGGGCAGTTGCATTGGCTCTGGCAGTTCTGGCAGCAGTAAGCCGGCGTGTTGCCGCACCAGCCCCACTCACTGCAGCAGAGACCGTTAGGGCACAGAGCACCGCCGGCCTGACTCCCGCATTGCTCGCCGGAGGCACGGAGCAGCAGTGCGGCCACGATGCAGACGATGGCTAAGAACCTACAGTCCGTCATGGTTTGGATGATGGAAAGAAACGGGACGGAGGTGGTGCTTAAATAGAGAAAAATGCGTTACCGTCGGCTCAATTCCACTGCAGTCTCGATTGAGACAAGGATGGAATCAAGTCATAAGTTGCTTTCAAGCATGCTTAACACACCTCGATCAAATTCTAGCGGAGTTAAGATGGAATAATTACTCGCTGAGTAAGATGGGTCCCTTGATTCGCGGCCATTGGGCGTTGGGATGCAATGATGAGAGGCGGGAAAAGACGATATATCACGTGAAAAAGACGAATAAATTAACTTTATCAAATTTAATCTCAGATATTAAGATAATAACATGCTCATACGTAACCATCGTCTATCTCATGAAACTCAATGATTCATAGAGAAAAATAATTGAGTAGAGATGGTCCAGTACGCATGCTCATAAGTTAATGAGTTTGTCCTATCGGATAGATATAGTTAATATTTGTACTGTGTTTATTGTATTAAGATTTAGGATTTGTAAAAAAAATTCGGATGTCTAATTTTTTCATGTAATGTTAAATTAAAATGTCCCTCCTAATTTGTGTCTTCAAAATATGTGAGACCATCCTTTAAAAAAAATGATTAAGGTGTCAACTTCATGTTTCTATTGTAATACCTTCGTAAGTTACTACCAATCTTAACAGATCAAAACTACTTCTAGCGGAATTAAGAAATCAACACTTTTTTTTAACCAAAATATAAAGAAAGGGATTCATTAATCATTTGTGTATGGAAGTCATGACAAAAACGTGCGGCCAAGCACAGAGGCATTAGTAGTCGTTGTGTGGTACATGCACAAGTTTCCTTCTGTTCACGTGAACGGATAAGAATTAAAGTGACAAAAACTTGATTCGTTCGTTTCACATAAACGAATAAGAAGATAATTGAGTTAATGAGTTTGATGATGACCCAGATGTACAAACTCGCTTTGACGGATCTATAATTTTTGCGAAACATTATATAGAATTTTTTAGGAGAGCCAATTTAATATGATCGAGCAAAGTTTGGTCTTGCATATTAAAAATATAGACATGTTTAAATTCAGAGCTAATTAAGGTATTAATTTAGTATAGACACGGTCACTTACACTACCTAGTGAGACACTGACATGCATGGTTGCACAAGGCAAGGACTACTCGCGAGGCGATCATGCTGCTAGCTTGCGACCAACGCCTACTTTGTGAGTGGCCACGTCGTTATCTAGTGAGGCCGAGGCCATGTTGAGGTTGGATCCTCTATCCCTGTCTCACTTGCTGACGATGGCTGACGAGTCGTCCGATCGTCGATCAGACACTATCGGCGATGTAAGGACCAAAAGGAATTAGGATACCTCCACAATGATATGACATTGTCCACTTTGGGCCTAAGCCTTTATGGTTTTGCTCTTGGGCTCTCCCCAAAAGGCCTCATGCCAATGGAGATACTATATTCCTTATAAACCAATGATCTTCCCATGTGTTTCTCAATGTGGGACTAAGTTTGCACCCTTGCAACCTCTAACAATCCCCCTCAAACAAAGGACCACATGCCCCCACCACAAACGAAAACCTTTTCCGTTCTTGATGTCTGATCCACTAGGACTTTCTGCCCCTCGGTCCACCTGACCTACTAGGACTTCACCATCTAGCCGCAGCTAGAACTGGTTCTCTTTGATCAAGACACGGGAGCCCACATATTCTTTATTTAAGGCTTAACGCACATGGTTAGATCTGGATGAGCAACTTGGCTCTGATACCATTTGTAAGGACCAAAAGGAATTAGGATATCTCTACAATGGTATGATATTGTCCACTTTGGGCCTAAGCCCTCATGGTTTTGCTCTTGGGCTCTCCCCAAAAGGCCTCATGCCAATGGAGATACTATATTCCTTATAAACCAATGATCTTCCCATATGTTTCTCAATGTGGGACTAAGTTTACACCCTTGCAACCTCTAACAATCCTGAATTGTTAGAATTTGGTGACCCGAATTCTGTTTAATCCGTTAATATTTATTAGATATTTTTTTATTAATATGTTAATTAACAGATTCTTTATAAATCTGTTAATTAACAGTTTCGTTATTAATTTTTTATTTGACTAAGTATTTTAAGGTCCCTATAAATTGTGTATCTCATAGACAAGTTGAATCAATCAATCAAGAAAATATTTGGTTATCTCTTCTTTCTTTTCTCTACCTTCCTTTTCTCTCTACTTCTCTTTACTTTATTATGGTATGAGAGTTGCCGACTTTGTATTCCGTTGTTCTTAGTGATTTTTCCTCCTCTGCCCGTGGTTTTTTCCCGTCAAGGGTTTTTTACGTAAATCTAGTGTGTTCTCTATTGTTCTTGTCGCCGTTTTTCCGTTCTAATCTCGTAACAGGCGGCCTCCGACCGCCATCCCGAACAAATGTATACCCTAGGGGGTATGGTGAACCCGTCGGGTATAGTCGCAATTGTGATCTCGCCGTATTCATCTTCAAATCCGACGAGATTGTAATACGGCGATTCCAACTGATTCACCGTTTTCCATAATATTGTTTGATTCGGAACGACGATAAAAAATTATCAATAGTGTCTGATCGTTAATCGGATGACTCACCAGCCATCGTCGACGAATGTGGGACAGGCGGGATAGGGATCCTCTGGGTCAGAGGATCCCGTCTGGGCCATGTTGCTACTTGGTGAGATAGCGACCGCTCAAGAGGCTACCGCATTAATTGCTACCTCGCCAAGCAATGCAAGCGGTTGCATCACTGCCCTACATCTTTTTTTTCTTTTTTTTTTTGTATAGGAAAACAAATTTAGAGTACTTACATTTGAGTAGATTTCCTTGGTGTGCAGAGGGCATGTTGTGTGGAGGGCATTGCTTGTTTTGAAAAGAAAAGGAGATAATGGATGTTGCTTGATGGTTTGCTATGGAGAGGGAAGGAGACGAAGGATTATTTGCTACGGAGAGGAAAGGAGACGATCCATATGAAGTTACTTGCTAACTTGTTGCGAAGAGAGTAGGAGACGTAGGGTTGTTTGCCACGGAGAGAGAAAAAGACGGTCTAGACGGAGGGCATTACTTGCTGGCTTGCTACGGGGAGGGAAGGTTGGAAGGAGACGAAGCCAGATTGCTTGTTGAGGAGAGGGAAAGGACACGAACAATTTAGGCTTTAGGATAAAGAAATATGTATTATTTTTATTTTGTTGACCAGTGTGGGCAATTGCCCACATTGGATCCACGTTCACTTCGCCCCTATTTAAATTACTCCTGATATGATAGATAGTGGAGGCTTCATGTGGCGCAGTCAAGTTCAAATTGAAGTCGTTCATCAAAGGTTTAGCTAAGGTATAAGTCAAATTAAGGGATCTGCTCGACCTCATCCGACATCCCTCGCTTGGTCTCTCCAAATCACTAGATCTTCTCCTTTCCGAAACTTTTCCAGATTTCTCCATTCCATTCCTTGTTCTCTTTCTTCCCGGGCATCCCTTGACTTAGGTAGTTCGAGCGGGACCACGCCTATTGACTACCGCTGGCTTCACTCCTTTCTACCCTCTTGCTATGGGAAGAAGGATATTACACTGTCGAAGGCCGCGAACCTATCTTCTCTATCTCCAAAAGGAGAAGGAGCTCTCTCTACAGGTAATTCCAGGAAAGAGAGAGAAGTAATCGGAGAGTAGACAATGAGTACTGAACTTACAAAAGATGGAGGAATCAGGCTCAGAATAGGGAAGGCTCTCCCTCTGCCACCAGCTGGGCAAATAAGGAGAGGACGAGTGCCTATGCGCTATCTGCAAATCTCATGAGACAGAGTCAAAGGAGCAGCGAAGCGAGCTCTATATTACATCAGCAATTTTTGTGTGGGAAGTTTCTAATTCAAATGGGCAAGCTGGCTAATTATGATCCGCACGCAAGAAATTTTAGCATATAGCTTGTGAATACAAACAAACTTAGTCGTCGATCGGTCCAGAAGTCCTAAGTGTCTCACACTCCTGGTGCTTCCCCAATCGCAATAGCAGAGCCTTGTCATCTTTTTAGCGCAAAGTCGGAGAGTCGAAGAGTAGAGATTTTTTTTTATTGAATGTAGATTCTTCGTCTCCTTTTATAGAGTTGGATTAGATCTTTATTTAGATCAACTCTTATCTGGATCAAACTTTATTTTTATCCACATCATCTAACTTAGCCTTATCCTCATCCATATCATAAAGTTGAACGCGATCTTTGTCCACGTCACCTTCAACATCTCTACAACTCGGCAATTTGGTCAAACCTAACCTTGTCAGTCGACCGGACTGATTTTCTGATTGACTGAACCAAACCAAGTCACTGATCTGAGTTCGAATTCAAACTTGGTCAATCGATCCCGATCGATCTACCGATCCTTCGGATCGGTCTACCAAACCTATCGTTCTACCAAACCACTAGTTCGGTCAACCAAATCGCTTTGGGTCTGATTCAACCCGAGTCACCCCATACTTGGTGCAGTTATGTTCAATAGCATTGTCTGCTATCTATTTTGCTTTCAACTTTATGTTCTTACAAAATAGTCATACAAAACATAAGCCAGCAACCTAGCCTAAACCTGTAAGTTTACTTGACATACTAGATTTACCTTTAGTTTGGGGTCAATTCCTCCAAGACTTTACCATTTAGATCTACTCCTTAGGATTTTATCTTGCCGAGCCTCCATTCCTCCAGACTCGCTTGGACTTTTGCTCAGCTTGATCATCTTGACCTTTGAAACTTTCTGCTAGACCTTCAATTTTCCACCTATCTAGACTTCCTATCTAGTGTCCTCGACCTCAAGACTTCCCGCCCGATGTCCACGATCTACTAAGACTTCCTGTCCAAGCCATCTGACTAGAACTTCATTGCCTAACCTCTAATTATGACTAGTCACTCGGTAGACTTATCACTTGCCTAACCTCCAGTTAGGATTTTCTCTTGCCTAACCTCCACTAAAGACTTCCCTTGCTAATCATCTAGTCTTGACTAGACTTCTCTCTTCCACACATCAAGTCCTGTTTGAATTAATCCTTGGTCAATATGACCCGATATTGGTACATTGTCAAATATTGAAACCCAAGATATTGATTTCACCAACAACTGTCAATTATCGTGTTAGTTTGACAGCATTAATTGATTGTATAATATTTCGTATACGTCAAGGATTACCATTTTTGTGGTGATGATGAATCCACAAACTCACTCAACCATGATAATTTTCTTGAACTATTTGTTGGAACCCGGATGACTAGAGAAGGGGGGGGGGTGAATCTAGTCGGACACAAAACTTTTGAGCTTTTCAAATCTATTCTGCACTTCAGAGTTAGGCAGCGGAAGCAAATGTAGAAACAGAAAACTAAAAACAACAACCCAAAGCAAAGGAAAGTAAATCGACGCTAACACCTCGATATACAAGGTTCGGGGATAACTTGCCCCTACTCCTTGGCGTGCCCGTAAGGTGGGCGATCCCTTGATTGTCGGCAGATCAAGCCCCGGTGAACACCGGATAAGATAGAGCCTCCTTCTCGGTGGAGAAACCTCTCCACAGATCTCACGGATGATGGAACTTGAGTACAGAGATCACACAAGAAGACACACTCACAAAGATCTCACAGGAATGCAACAAGATCGCTCAAGCACAAAGCAACAGAGAGCACGAACACAGCCCAGCCAAACTTCCCAAGTTTCTGTCTTGTTCGCCTTCGCTCCTCTGCTTCCAGCCTCATCTTAAGCCTCTGCTCCCATCACCAGGCTCTCCATCAGCATCCACTGAAGCCACAGCCTGACTCCCTAACTCCCTGAGCACTCAGTCCACTGAAGACCCTCTCCAGCTGAGCCTCCGTCAGTTGTCAGCTGCTCTCCAGACGCCGTTGAGACCTGAAACAAGGAAACAGCCAAACCTGCTCCAAGGAAAGCCTCCCATTGACTCTCCTCCAATGTTTGAATCATCCCTGTAAAGCCTGTACACTCCAATAGAGGCTTAGCAATGCATATCAAAACATATCAGTAGTGTATCAGAGAATCGGCAGAGAAAACAGTCGCGATCAGAGCTTCTGATAGCTTATTTGAATTAAAGTTCTGCGCCTGATCGGTCACCAGACCGATCAGGGAGGAGCCTGATCGGTCACCAGACCGATCCAGCAGTCTTCTGCACACTCCAGATCGGTCCCCAGACCAATCCAGCAGTCTGCTGCACACTCCAGATCGGTCCCCAGACCAATCAGGCTCTAGCCTGATCGGTCACCAGACCAATCAGGCTGCTTCCAGACCGATCAGGAGTCATCCTGATCGGTCATAAGGAGAATCTCGCGACACTTGATCGTTCACTAGACCAATCTGAACAGTATCCCTAATCGGTCATCAGACCGATCAGGAGCAGATCAGCAGGGGAACTCAACTCACTGTGGGCTCCCTGATCGGTCACCAGACCGATCAGGAGTTGTGCAGTGAGTGAAACACACACTCCCTGATCGGTCACCAGACCGATCAGACATCGCTGGATCGGTCACCAGACCGATCCACGTAGGAGCAGCGTGCTAACTCCCTGATCGGTCACCAGACCGATCCAGGGACGCAGACCTAGCCTTCCAAGCTAAGGATTTTTCAATCTAACTCTCCAAGTTGGGAATTTGCACCTAACCCTCCAAGTTAGGACTTTTCACCTAGCCCTCCAAGCTAGGACTTTTCACCTAGCCCTCCAAGCTAGGACTTTTCACCCAACCCCTCCAAGTTAGACCTTCATCCAACCTAGCCCTCTAAGCTAAGCACCTGACCCTCCAAGCCAGGACTTTTCACCTAATTCTCCAAGTTGGGACTTTTCACCTAACCCTCCAAGTTAGGAGTTTTCACCTAACCCTCCAAGTTAGGACTTTTCACCTAGCCCTCCAAGCTAGGACTTTTCACCCAACCCTTCCGAATTAGGACTTTTCCACACCTAGCCCTCCAAGCTAGGATTTTTTCACACCTAGCCCTCCAGGTTAGGATTTTCTCACACCTAACCCTCCAGGTTAGGGCTTTTCACACCTAGCCCTCCAAGCTAGGACTTTTTCACATGCCAGCTGCGATCTCCCGATCCACCTGGACTTAATCCAAATCCATTCAACTAAACTTAAATCGTTGTCAACACCAAAACAACAATCGGGCCAGACTGCATCAACAATCTCCCCCTTTTTGTTGTTTGACAACCCGATTTAAGTTTATCAATCAATTCAATTCTCATAAGGGAATCATGATCCTTCCCCTATAACAACCATAAACTTAATCAGCCATTCTCTCCCCCTTTGTCAAACATCGAAAAGGGTATGGTTATTAAGTTTGAACGCAACTCCCCCTCAATCAAGGGTCTCCCCAAAATAATCAAAGGATAATTTTTGAAATGCATATGAAAGGCATATACCATGAATGTATCATGACAACAATGTATATGCATCATATGACAATAAGTGTGAATTGCACATGTAAACATATACAGAAATATATCGTGGTCAAACATGTATATGTTTCATATGACAAGTAATAATGTAGCTTCATCAGACTTATGATTGATACAGAAAAATTTCTGATGTATCTATGAACAATCAGTTTTCAGAAAAATTTCTGTAATTCTGATTCATTCAAGATCAGACTGCATTAACATTTGAAGTTTCATGTGAAGACATATACAGAAGTATATCATGGTCAAATACGTATATGCTTCACATGACAATTAAGGAATGCATCTGTATTAGACACATAGTCCTGATTGGTCTCCGTGACCGATCAGGTTCGTTGATTACTCGATACAGGAATATTTTTGATTAGTCGGGGGACCGATCAGATTTCAGAAAAATTCCTGAAACTCTGATACGTTCCTGATCAGACTGCATTAACAATTGGCATTCCACAACAGGGATGTAGACTCTATTGAGATTCGTTGTTTTAGAAAAATTTCCAAAACATGACATTAAGAACAAGAGTCATGACTCAACAAACATTTTCTTATGAATTTGAACATTCCAACATAGGTTTGTATCAAATCAATATTTTAATACTTGATGTTTCAGAAAAATTTTTGATAATCAAGGGTCTTAAAAATTCCTACCCTTCTTTGAACACTTGAACCAACTTGTACTCACTTAGTACCAGGTTTGTACCAATGGAGGATCAAGTATGTTTCAATTGTACTTGGTTTGTATCAGATTTGTGTGTGGTAGTATGGTCAGGTAATCTGATACAACTCGATGCAAAGTGATTGGTCTAGAAAGTTTTTGGATCAAATTGGAACGATCTGGGAGTTCCTTGATCAGAGTTGATCTGATCGGTCATAGGACCGATCAGGGTGATCCCTGATCGGTCTCCAGACCGATCAGGGTGAGTCCTGATCGGTCGGTGGACCGATCAGGTCTGATACAGACGACAATTCAGAAACTTTGAAACACTTCTAAACCATAATTCAATTAGTTTTAACTCCTAACAGTGTTCCATTAAACAACATTCATGTTTCTTTACCCAAAGAAAACAACATGATTTGCATCTCTTTAACTATCATGTACATTATCAAATCATGTAACATCTCTAATATATCTTGAGAGTAAAATTTATAAATACAAAGTTCAAAGCATGATTCCAGAAAACATGGTAAATTTGAAAGTGATCAACATATGATTAAATTTCAAAACATGCCTATATAACATTAGTATCAAGGTATGATCAAATTTCATGATACAAACAAAAGTATGATAAACCTTTCAAAAACATGCTTGTATCAAATTTGTATCATATTATGATCAATTTCTAAATTCTGAGCAGTTCAAGGTATGTTTATAATATGTTTGTATCAAGATTCCAAGACAGGTTTGCATACAACCATTTGAACATAAAATTCATAATCATGAATAGCATGGGAAAATAGGGTTGCATCAATTTTCATGAATGATCACATCGCCAAATTTTGCTTAGTTTGTAAGTTTGATGTATGGTGAAATTTCCAAGGTGATTTTTGAATCAATACTAATTGATGTGTCCATACTTGTTCTTTAGCATGCATTCATGTTCTACAATTCATACAAGAAATTATACACCTTGGGCTTGACATAAGGCATATCATAAACCATGAATTGCAGTAAACTATAAATAGCAACAATAAAATCAATTGTCCTAAGCAATCCATGACAAGGACAAGTTATGTGCTTCTCTAAACCATCCATGTAATATCATTTTCCATGTTTATTTTGAAACTAGTTTAATCTTGTACATGGATATATCATAAAATGTCGCATGAAAACTTTTCTTATTGCCCAAACGAGATTTCATAAATCACTAGCCAAAGGATTGCTTGTTATAAGAACTAAGAAAATGAAGCTCAAACCATTTAATTCGAATTTTCCATAACCAACCATGTGAATGACAATTTTTTCTTGGTCATGGATTTGGAGCACCAAATATCAACCACCCATGTTGATAGATGCTCCCCCTCAATCAAAGCTATATAATTCTAAATATGGAGGTTTTAGGTACCCAAATTTTGGGACCTAATGAATCTACAATGAATGATTTTGGAACCCATGCCTTAGTCATTTTCTTCTTAACCTTTTGAACCCTAGAATTGTTTTGTGCTCTAAATTGGGTTCTTAACATTAAAGATATGACACTAGGTTTTTTAGGTTGGTAACCCAAACCAACCTTATTGTACACCGCCCTTTGGGAGTTAAGAATCATATCTAAGGTTTTTGAGCCAATTGAAAACTTCTCAAGAATATTCTTGAGATTTTCAACTTTGCTCTTCAAATCCTTATTTTCATTTTCAAGACCATTAACATGTAAATCATCAATTACCTCATCCTTAGAGGTTTTCAATTTTTCTACTTCTAATTTTAAGGATTTAACTTTGGCCTTAGATTTCTTAAGCATGTTTGTCAAGCAAGCTATTGTTCTATAGCACTTATCTAGCTCGGGAGAAATTACCTCTTCATCATCCGAAGATGATGAAGGCGTGGTTGAGGAGTCACTTGATTCATCACTGCTCTCATTGGATGATTCTTCTAAGGCTACGAGAGCCACATGACAGTGGTTCTTTTCCTCCTCCTTCTCCTTCTTCTTCTTCCTGTCACATGCCACAAAAACCAACCCTTTCTCCTCTGGGCTTTGGTTAGAGATCTTATGTAGTTCTATTTCACAAAATAGATCTTCTAACTTAACTAAGGAAAGATCCTTGGAAACCTTGTAGGCATCCACCATGGATGACCACAATGTATTCCTTGGAAAAGCTTTTAGAACTAACCTTACTAGATCCCTATTTTCTACCTTTTCATTGATGGAGTGGAGGCCATTGAGGATCTCTTTGAATCTTCCATGGAGTTCACTTACCTTTTCATTTTCTTCCATAGACAGATTTTGGAGTTGACTGTGAAGGAGGTCCTTCTTGGCTATTCGGGTGTCTTGGGTTCCTTCATGGAGCTCAATGACTTTGTTCCAAAGGTCTTTAGCACTTGTGAAGGGACCAACCTTGATTAGTTAGTCCTTGGTCAACCCGCATTGCAAAGTTACCACCGCTTTCGCATCGGCTTCACCTCTCCGGATTTGATCTGCTGACCAACTTGAGAAGTCCATCTCTTTTCCCTCAGCATCTTTAGGAGTGGAAAAGCCTTCCTTGACAACAAACCACATGCTGAGGTTGGTTTTGAGGTAAAACTCCATCTTCAACCTCCAGTAAGGAAAATCAGCGCCGTCGAAGAGTGGAGGTCGGTTTGTGCTCATTCCTTCTCTTCCAGCCATCTGGTTGTAAGCTCTCGGATGTTAAGCCGTGAATAGAGCCCCAAGCTCTGATACCACTTGTTGGAACCCGGATGACTAGAGAAGGGGGGGGGGTGAATCTAGTCGGACACAAAACTTTTGAGCTTTTCAAATCTATTCTGCACTTCAGAGTTAGGCAGCGGAAGCAAATGCAGAAACAGAAAACTAAAAACAACAACCCAAAGCAAAGGAAAGCAAACCGACGCTAACACCTCGATATACAAGGTTTGGGGATAACTTGCCCCTACTCCTTGGCGTGCCCGTAAGGTGGGCGATCCCTTGATCGTCGGCAGATCAAGCCCCGGTGAACACCAGATAAGATAGAGCCTCCTTCTCGGTGGAGAAACCTCTCCACAGATCTCACGGATGATGGAACTTGAGTACAGGAGATCACACAAGAAGACACACTCACAAAGATCTCACAGGAATGCAACAAGATCGCTCAAGCACAAAGCAACAGAGAGCACGAACACAGCCCAGCCAAACTTCCCAAGTTTCTGTCTTGTTCGCCTTCGCTCCTCTACTTCCAGCTTCATCTTAAGCCTCTGCTCCCATCACCAGGCTCTCCATCAGCATCCACTGAAGCCACAACCTGACTCCCTGACTTCCTGAGCACTCAGTCCACTGAAGACCCTCTCCAGCTGAGCCTCCGTCAGTTGTCAGCTGCTCTCCAGACGCCGTTGAGACCTGAAACAAGGAAACAGCCAAACCTGCTCCAAGGAAAGCCTCCCATTGACTCTCCTCCAATGTTTGAATCATCCCTGTAAAGCCTGCACACTCCAATAGAGGCTTAGCAATGCATATCAAAACATATCAGTAGTGTATCAGAGAATCGGCAGAGAAAACAGTCGCGATCAGAGCTTCTGACAGCTTATTTGAATTAAAGTTCTGCGCCTGATCGGTCACCAGACCGATCAGGGAGGAGCCTGATCGGTCACCAGACTGATCCAGCAGTCTTCTGCACACTCCAGATCGGTCCCAAGACCAATCCAGCAGTCTGCTGCACACTCCAGATCGGTCCCCAGACCAATCAGGCTCCAGCCTGATCGGTCACCAGACCAATCAGGCTGCTTCCAGACCGATCAGGAGTCATCCTGATCAGTCATAAGGAGAATCTCGCGACACTTGATCGTTCACTAGAACGATCTGAACAGTATCCCTAATCGGTCACCAGACCGATCAGGAGCAGATCAGCAGGGGAACTCAACTCACTGTGGGCTCCCTGATCGGTCACCAGACCGATCAGGAGCTGTGCAGTGAGTGAAACACACACTCCCTGATCGGTCACCAGACCGATCAGATATCGCTGGATCGGTCACCAGACCAATCCACGAAGGAGCAGCGTGCTAACTCTCTGATCGGTCACCAGACCGATCCAGGGACGCATACCTAGCCTTCCAAGCTAAGGATTTTTCAATCTAACTCTCCAAGTTGGGAATTTGCACCTAACCCTCCAAGTTAGGACTTTTCACCTAGCCCTCCAAGCTAGGACTTTTCACCTAGCCCTCCAAGCTAGGACTTTTCACCCAACCCCTCCGAGTTAGACCTTCATCCAACCTAGCCCTCCAAGCTAGGCACCTGACCCTCCAAGCCAGGACTTTTCACCTAATTCTCCAAGTTGGGACTTTTCACCTAACCCTCCAAGGTAGGAGTTTTCACCTAACCCTCCAAGTTAGGACTTTTCACCTAGCCCTCCAAGCTAGGACTTTTCACCCAACCCTTCCGAATTAGGATTTTTCCACACCTAGCCCTCCAAGCTAGGATTTTTCCACACCTAGCCCTCCAGGTTAGGATTTTCTCACACCTAACCCTCCAGGTTAGGACTTTTCACACCTAGCCCTCTAAGCTAGGACTTTTTCACATGCCAGCGTGCGATCTCCCGATCCACCTGGACTTAATCCAAATCCATTCAACTAAACTTAAATCGTTGTCAACACCAAAACAACAATCGGGCCAGACTGCATCAACACTATTAAGATTTCTTACTAACCATAATGAGGATATTAATAGAGTTGCACTAGCAATGCTCCCTCAAAATGATATTACCTAATATTTAATAAAATATTATCAGATACATTGCCTATTTAACTATTAATTCTATTTTTGAAAATCTTGGTGATGAATTATTTAATATATTGGTTTGTGAGGCTTGTGATGTTAAAGAGCAAATGACAGTTACTTTACAGTTTGTAGATGAAAAGGAAAATATTATTGAATATTTTCTAGGCATTGTATATGTAAGCGATACTACTGTCTTATCATTTAAGACTGTTATTTAATCTTTGTTATGCTAACATGAGATATCTATATAATTTATGGGGGCAAGGATGCAGTAGAGCTAGCAATATGAGAGGAGAATTCAATGCCTTAGAAAGCTTAATTATGGTAGAGAACAAGTCTATTTATTATATATGCTTATTGTTTTGCTCATCAACTATAACTCACACTTGTAGCTATTGTTGAAAATCACATGAGGATTTCTACTTTTTCTGATGTGGTTGCACAGTTGAAAAATATTGTTGGAGCGTCATGCAAGCGATTAGACATACTTTATGAGAAATTATTTGAAAAAGTTATTGAAGGAATTTGCAATGGTGATGTTCTCATTGGACGACGTATGAATCAAAAGAAGATATTAAAAAGAGCTAGGAGTACACTTTGGAGTTCACAATGTATATAATACATTGTTGAGTTTGATATGCTTATATCCTTCAGTAATTGAAGTTCTTTTAATTGTTGAAGGGGAGGGGAAAATCATAAGCAAAGTGTAACGACCCGGAAAATTCTCTTAATATTTCTTAAAATATTGAGCATGTCTAGATAATTTTCCAAGGGGCCCAGAAATAATTATGTAAAATTGGGCCTAGAAATCCATGTTTTCTCATTTAAATTGAGAAAAACTAAGTACTAATGAGCTTTAAAGGGGCTCCAAAAGTGGGTATTAATTAGGTAAAATTAATATAAATTAGGTAAAACTAATATAAATATAAAAGAATTTTATTTAGGAATATTGGCATAATTATGGGTGATTTTAGGGGGGATTTTCGGATTTTAAGGAAATAAAGTAATAAAATAAATGAAATGAAAATCAAAATAAAAATAAATGTGCATGAGCCAAGGATTGAACCTTGGACCTCTTGTACAACCAAGAATGCTTTAACCAACTCACCTAGCAAGGAATTCTTATGAGTAATTGAAGTGGAGGTTGGTTAAGAGGTAAAAGGAGGTGAAGGGTCATGGAGAGGCTCTTCATTAGCCTCCTTGATGGGTTATAATGAGAGGAGTTTTGGGAGTTACTTCTTCTCTCAATCAAGTGCATTACCTCTCCTCTTCATCCCTCATTCTTGCCGAGCACCAAAGGGAGGAGTTCCTTGGAGAAAATTTCACAAGGGGTCTCATCTCTCAAGATCTAAAGTTCCTACAAGGTGACAAGGTCTAGTTGTGGTCAAGAGATACCAAGTCCTCTTCCTTCTCCTCTTTCAAGGTTCGAAAAAAAATCAAGAAATCTAAGGTAAGACTTCCTCACCTGTGGTATAATAGTTATCTATGATTTCCATGATTTTTAGTATGATATATGGGGTAGTTTTGGATGTGATGTTGAAAGGAAAGAAAAACCAAGGTCCTTAAGTTTATGGATTTCGGCCAGCATGATTTAAAAGCCTATAAATATGCTAAAAATCTGGATAATATTTTTTAATGTTCCCTTATGATGTTTATCAAGTAGATATAATTTTTGGGAATTTTTGGAGTACCCTAGGATACCCTAGAGTTTCGGCCAACATGAAAGAAGCAAAACCCAGAACCTTAAGTTCAAAGGTTTCGGCCACTATGTTTTAAATGTCTATAAATATGTTAAAAATCATGATAATGTTATTTAATGTTCCCTTATGATTTTTAGAAGTTAAGTATAATTTTTGGGAATTTTTGGAGTACTCTAGGAGACCCTAGAGTTTCGGCCAACATGAAAGAAGCAAAACCCAGAACCTTAAGTTCAAAGGTTTCGGCCACTATGTTTTAAATGTCTAGAAATATGTTAAAAATCATGATAATGTTATTTAATGTTCCATTATGATGTTTAGAAGTTAAGTATAATTTTTGGGAATTTTTGGAGTACTCTAGGAGACCCTAGAGTTTCGGCCAACATGAAAGAAGCAAAACCCAGAATCTTAAGTTCAACGGTTTCGGCCACTATGTTTTAAATGTCTAAAAATATGTTAAAAATCATGATAATGTTATTTTATGTTCCCTTATGATGTTTAGAGGTTAGGTATAATTTTTGGGAATTTTTGGAGTACCCTAGGACACTCTAGGGTTTCGGCCAACATGAAAGGGGCAAAACCAAGGTCCCTATGTTTATGGGTTTCGGCCACCATGATTTAAATGTCTATAAATATGTTAAAAAATCATTATAATGTTATTTGATGTTCTCTTATGATGTTTATAAGTTAAGTATAAATTTTGGGAATTTTTGGAGCACCCTAGAGGCCCATATGGTTCGGCCAACCCCAAGGACCCAAGGGTTAGGGTTGAGTCTTTAACTTCAAGCATATGTTTATGTGTTGCCATGATATAAGGATGAAGGATGGTGATTATGTGAATGTTCACATGGCCTTGGGACTCCACAAGTTTCGGCCAATAAGGGTTAATAGGATAAAAGTTAAGATTTATTTCAAGTAAGGGTCCCGATGGCCCTATGGTAAGATGTGATTTATGTTTATGAATGATAGGTCATGTTTCCGAATGATATGCCATGTTTATGAATGATATGCCATGTTACGAATGATATGTCATGTTTATGAATGATATGCCATGGTTATGCAAGATATGCCATGTTTAGGAATGATATGCCATGTTTTAGGATAATACGAATGTATGCCATGCTCTATGAATGATGTGTACATATGCCATGTCTAAGAATGAGAATGATGTCACGACAAGTATGTTATGTCTATGTTCATGATAAGAAGGATGCCATGATAAGTATGTTATGATCATGTTCATGATAAGAATGATGCCATGATAAGTATGATATGAATGTCTTATGAATGATGAAGCATGCAAAGTATTTTACTTTATGAATGAGCTTGTACCGGACCCAAGTATGGGTCCAAGGGATGGGCACCTTAAGAACGCCCCGGTTCTGGACTACCGGAGCTGTCCACGGTTCTGGCACTACCGGAGCTGTGCAACAGGGATGGGCTCCTTGAGAACGCCTCGGTTCGGGGACTACCGACTATGCTGTCCTTACCCTAGTAGGTCGGGGCTCGCTACCTCGGATTTACTTGGGATGCGCGCTATGATGTATGTATGTGGTACAAGCCGGGGACCCCAAATGTTATGATGATTATGTTTAAGCATTTTAAAAGTATGATTTTAAAAGTTAAGCATCCATATGTATATGCATTCCACCCATGCATTCATACATGTTATGCATTATGTTATGATAATGATGTGTTATGCTTATGTTCCATGTTAAAAGATATGTATGAGAATGAATGATCCATATTATGATTATGGTAAGAAGATGCTCTTATGATATGTTAGAATGTATGCCTATGTTTATACCATATAGGTTGGTTTATATCTTATGTTTATATTCATGCCATGTCCCATGCCATGCTAGGAAAGTTTATTAAGTTATGTTCATGCCATGTATGATGCCATGCTTAGAATGTTTAATTATGTTTATGCCTATGTTTATACTTTAGGCCATGATAAGAATGTTTAATTAGATTTATGCCTATGTTTATGCTTTATGCTATGATAGAAATGTTTATGATGCTTATGTTCCATATGATTATGAATGAATGACGAATGATTTTAGTGAGTAGGAAAGAGTCTTACTAAGCCTGTGTGCTTATAGTCTTTTTCCTTATACCGCAGATCATGCAAGGGGACCATGAGGAAGCAGCAGGAGGGCAAGATTATATGTGTGTGATAGTGACTTGGCCCATGAAATCGAACGGTTGCCGTTATGCTAAGAACTTTACTTTTGTTAAGTATATGCTCGATTAGTGACTTATGGAAACTTATGACATGATGTTATGCATGATATGAAATGAACCCCATGATATGATGTTAAGCTTGTTATGACATGATGTTTAAGTATGAAGTCTATATGTCTAGTGTCCATGTCACTATGTTAGAAATGGTAGTAGGGGCATGTAAAGTTTAAGTTATTTCCACTGCAGTATGGTGTTACATGCCTTAAGTATGTTAGCGTAACGCCGCTTTAAAAAAAAAAAGCGGGCGTTACACAAAGGGCGTGAGCAATTAATCTATTGGAATTTATGGGAAAATATGAATTTATATTTTAGATGTACTTAATGAAAAATATCTTAGGAATCATGAATAATTTGTCGCAAGCTTTGCAAAGAAAAGATCAATACATACATCGTAAATGTCATGATTCTTTTAAATCAAGCAAACATCAATTACAAACCATGAGAGACGGTGCTTCGGATTTGCTACTGAATGAAATTTATTTATTTTGTGTTAAATACAAAATAGTCCCTGCACATGAAAGACTTGTTCGTCATTCGTGGGAGATCACGATGACTTCATTATCAACTATATCAACATGGGAGCTAATCACGAATACAATTTATTTATTTCGTGTTAAATATGAAATAGACCCCACCACGGATGACTTGAGCAAATAATAACACTCTAGGATTTACTTGGTATCCACCTCCCCTTGAGATAACCAATTCAAGGGTCCGCTCTCCTCACACTCACAAACACTATGAATGTCTCTTTCGTGGAGGCAGAGAAGCTTCATACAAGCTCACAAAGAATTACAATAAAAATAAGCAAATATCAAATGAAATCTTACAAGATTTACAATAATGATTTCTTGATATCTTACTTTCTTCTAACTTGAAATCACCCCTTGATGCTAGACCCGACCCCGGGCCGGGTCCAGCCCGGACCCGGCCCGGGTCCAGCCCGGACCCGGCCCGGAACCGGCCCGGGTCAACGGGCCGGGTGACCCGTTGACCCGGTTCGCCGGGCCGAACCGGAACCGGCCCGGCATCCTGCCGAGCCGGTTACGGTTCGGGCATCCCAAACCGGCGAACCGGCGGTTAACCGCCGGTTCGCCTGCAAAAAAATTTACAAGCAAGGTATTTAAGCGGACATCCTCTTCCAAATACCATTTATTAATTAAATTGTCAAAAATAAATACTTCTTTTAATCTTAACAAAAAGACTATAAATGATTTTAATGCCTGGCCTGGACTTATATAGAGCTCTTTCCCAAATGAACATTCTGCAGTTAGCGATGTGGGACTAATTCACCATTCATTAACTTCAGATTTTAATACCTGGCCTGGATATAGAGCTCTTTCCCAAATGAACATTCAGCAGTTAGCAATGTGGGACTAATTCATCATTCATTAACTTCAGATTTGATAAAACTGTCACAAATATGTTTATTTAAATTATGTTTAGTTTCTTTTATTAAAAAGTCATAAAAAATTTACTTATAAGCCCCAAAAAAAATTATATTATATATATGTTAGTAAAATAAATAAAATTTTGATGAATAATTTACCGAAATAGTTCTTGTCTGAATAAAAATTGGATTTATTTGCTCCTTGGAAATTGGAATTAGTGATGGTTCTGATAAAAAATTAAATTTATTTTTCTCCTTGGAATTAGTGTTGGTTCTTGCTCTCACGCGCCGGGATCTCGCATCTGAAATGCAGCCGGAAATGATCGCTCCTCCGCGCATCCTCAATCCGTCGTCAAAAAACACGGAAGAAACCCAATCGAAAAAGCTTTCTCCAACAGAGCGAGTAGCTGAAGCGGAGCCTCGACCTTTGTCTTATAGCGAGCGAGAGAGACCATAAATTCCTCACTCGGTAACCATTTACTCGGTATTCCATCTCCATTCTTATTGGTCTGCCTTCGTGGGACCCGTATAAATATATATTTAATAGGCATATTATAAATTTCATAATTCTCTAACCATATTTTAAGAAAGGGTGAAAAATAGAAAATGATAAAATGAGAATTTTCGAATACGGTCATCGTTCAGCTCATGGAGATGTCGGCTGCGTTTGTCCTTTTTTTTTTTTTTTTGCCTAAAGTGCCTAAATTTATTTTTTTTAATTTAATTTTTAATTTTTTTAATATAATAATCTTGAACCGTGACGAACCGTGAACCGAACCGTAAACCGGCGGTTCCGAACCGTGAACCGTAACCGGCTTAAGCGGTTAAGGTTAAGGGTCGACCTCCCACGAACCGTCGAACCGGCGGTTCCGAACCGTCGAACCGTCGGTTCCGAACCGTGGTCGGGTCTACTTGATGCTTGGAAATGCAACAACACTTGTCCCTAAGAAGTGCACAAGAATGGGTGAAGGAGGAAGAGAACAATGTATTCAACATGCATGAAAAATCCTTTATATATATCACATCAACCTAGGGTTCCTAATCGATTGCCTAATCAATTACCATGTCAGATCTAGTCATTCAACGACCCTTTTTCAAAGCTTAATCAATCACCCAATCGATTAAAGCTTTTTAATCGATTGGTCAATTGATTCAACACCTTACTGTGCTCTCGCAAGATGGCCTTAATTGATTGCCCAATCGATTAAGTTTATTCTTGCGATAAAAGTTGTCCAATCGATCACTTGGCCTTGATCGATTACCCAATCGATCAAGGGTCCTTTTGTTCTCACGACAAAATAGCACACCAATCGATCACCCAATTGATTGACAACCCTTAATCGATCACCCAATCGATATGAAGGGCTTCTGTTTTCACGACAAATCAACCCAATCAATCGCCTGATCGATTGATCGATTGCCCAAACCCTATCTTTCCTACCCTAAGTCTAGGGTTCGCTTTGTAACGACTCGGAAAATTCTCTTAATATTTTCTTAAAATATTAAGCATGTTTAGATAATTTTCTGAGGAACCTAGAGGTATTAATACGAACTTTGGCCTAGAAAATCCATGTTTTCTCATTTAAATTGAGAAAACTAAGTATTAATGGGCCTTATGTGAGCTTTTTGGTACCCTAATTATAGGTGGATTTAGGTAATAATTAGTATAAATATAAATAGGATTTAATTAGGCATATTAGCATGATTTCGGGTAAGTCTTAGCCTAATTTTCCTAGTTTAATGGAGAAATTAGGTACTAATGAGCTTTAAATGGGCTCCAAAAATAGGTATTAATTAGGTAAAATTAATATAAATATAAAAGAATTTTATTTAGGAATATTAGCACAATTATGGGTGATTTTAGGGGGATTTTCGGAATTTAGGAAAAATAAAAAAAATAAAATAAAAATAAAATAAAAATAAAGGTGCATGAGCCAAGGATTGAACCTTGGACCTCTTGTACAACCATGCATGCACTAACCAACTCACCTAGCAAGGTATTGTTAGGAGGGAATGAAGTGGATATGGGTTAAGGCATAGAAGAAGATGAAGGGTCATGGAGAGACTCTTCATTTGCCTCCTTAATGGATGATAAATAGGGGGTTTGGGAGTTACCTCTTCTTCCCATTTCCTTGCATTTTCGAAACTCTTCCTCCCCTCATCCTAGCCGAATACCCAAGGAAGGGTTTTCCCTTGGAAAAGCTCCACAAGAGGTCTTATCTCCAAGATCTAAGAGTTTTTCCCAAGGATACAAGGACAAGGAGGCAAGGATCCAAAGATTTTGCAATCTTCTTCCCTTTCAAGGTTCGAAAAATCAAGAAACCCAAGGTAAGACTCCCTCACCTGTGGTATAATAGTTTCTTATGATTTCCACAATTTTTTTAGCATGATATATTGGGAGTTTTGGATTTGATGTTGAAAAGAAGAAAAAAACCCAAGAACCCAAGGTCAAGGGTTTCGGCCACAATGTTTTAGGGGTCTATAATTATGCCAAAAATCTTTATAATGTTGTTTAATATTCCCTTATGATGTTTAGAGGTTAAATGGAATTTTTGGGAATTTTTGGGGTACCCTAAGTACCCTTATGTTAAAAGAGACAAAACCAAGTACCCTAGAGACCCTATGGGTTTCGGCCACTAAGATTTAGGGTTCTTAATGGTGCTAAAAATCTTGATAATGATGTTTAATGAACTCTTATGATGTCTAGGGATTAAATACAATTTTTGAGAATTTTTGGAGTACCCTAGGACACCCTAGGGTTTCGGCCAACATGAAAGAAACAACATCAATACCCTAGAGACCCTATGGGTTTCGGCCACAAGGTTTTAGGGTCCATAATGATGCTAAAAATATTTATAATGATATTTAATGTTCCCTGATGATGTTTAGAGATTAAGTATAATTTTTGGGAATTTTTGGAGTACCCTAGGATACCCTAGGGTTTCGGCCAACAACAAGAACCCTTGTGTAGGGTTGGGTTTAAAACCTCAAGTGTATGTTTTATGTTCTATCATGATATTAAGGAGATGGAGGGTGATTATGTGAATGTTCCACATGGCCTAGAGACCCCATGGGTTTCAGCCAAGTACCCTAAAGGGGGGAAAAGTTAGGACTTATTCCAAGTAAGGGTCCCAATGGCCCTATGGTAAGATATGACTGGTGTTTAAGCAATGGTATTGGGGTTTAATGGAATTTCTCCCATACCCCCATGGCCTTGAAGTTTCGACCAAGAATAGAATTAGGGCTAAAGGATTAGGGTTGGCCTTAAGTATGGGATCAAAGGGTCCTTAAGTAAAATGGAAGAGTTTCATGCTAACCAAACCATTAGTTATATGTCAAGATTTATATGATTAGGTCATGAATGTTTAAGACATGTGCCATGTTTATAAATGATATGTAGGTATGCCATGTTTATGAATGATATGTATGAATGCCATGTCTTATGAATGATAGGTATGTATGCCATGATTTATGAATGATATGTATGAATGCCATGTCTTATGAATGATATGTATGAATGCCATGACTTATGAATGATATGTATGTATGCCATGTTTATGAATAATGTGTACCTATGCCATGTTATGAATGAAAGATGATGCTTATGTCTTTAAGGCATAAATATGCTAAACGGCACGGTCGATGGTTGACGGTACGACGGTCGTGAGGACCGGTAAATGGGCCGGTAGACGGGCCGAGCCGTAACAAGTTATGTTATGTTAAAGATGCCATGAATGTCTTATGAATGATGAAACATGTAAAGTATTTTACTTTATGGATGGGCTTGTACCGGACCGAAGTATGGGTCCAAGGGATGGGCACCTTAAGAACGCCCCGATTCTGGACTACCGACTATGCTGTCCACGGTTCTGGCACTACTGTAGCTGTGCAACAGGGATGGGCACTTTAAGAACGCCTCGGTTCGGGGACTACCGACTATGCTGTCCTTACCCTAGTAGGTCGAGGCTAGCTACCTCGTATTTACTTAGGGATGCGCGCTTATGATGTATGTATGTGGTACAAGCCAGAGCCCAATGATATGATGAATATGTTTAAGCATTAAAAGTATGTTTTAAAAGGTTAAACATCCTTATATATATGCAATTGCCACATGCATCCATCCATGTTATGCATTATAATTATGATAAGAATATTATGCAAAGTAAGTGTATGCAAAGTAAGTTTATGCAAGGTATGTTTATGCAAATGATTTATTTATGTTTATGCCATGATGTAGTTATGTTTATGCCATGATTTAATTATGTTTATGCCATGATTTATTCATGTTTATGCCATGATGTAATTATGTTTATGCCATGATTTATTCATGTTTATGCCATGATGTAGTTATGTTTATGCCATGATTTATTTATGTTTATGCCATGATTTAATTATGTTATGCCATGATTTATTTATGTTTATGCCATGATTTAATTATGTTATGCTAAGTTAGAATGTCATGATTTTATTTATGTTTATGCTAAGTTAGAATGCCATGATATTTTGCTAGTGTAGGATACCATGATTTAATTATGTTTATGCTAAGATAGGATGTCATGATTTTATTTATGCCATGCTAATTTTTGAAGCCATGATTTAATTAGGTTTGTGCTAAATTAGGATGCCATGATTTAATTTAGGTTCATGCTAAGAATGTTTGCGAGGTTATATTTATTATGTTATGTCTATGCCAAGTATTATGCCATGCTATGAATGTTTACGATGTTTATGTCTATGTCAAGTATTATGCCATGCTATGAATGTTTACGATGTTCATGTCTATGCCAAGTATTATGCCATGCTATGAATGTTTACGATGTTTATGTCTATGTCAAGTATTATGCCATGCTATGAATGTTTACGATGTTTATGTCTATGTCAAGTATTATGCCATGCTATGAATGGTTATGGTTATGTTTATGCCATGCTATGAATGTGATGAAGCTGTGGCCATGACATGATGAATGAATGCTATGTGATGATAAGACTTATGTTCTAAGTAAAGCACTAAGTATGCTAATGTTTCATATGCTCATGATTATTGATGAATGGTTTTAGTGAGTAGGAAAGAGTCTTACTAAGCCTGTGTGCTTATAGTCTTATCTCCTTATACCGCAGATCACGCAAGGGGACAGTAAGGAAGCAGCGGGAGGGCATCAAAGAATGTGTGTGATAGTGACTTGGCCAAGGAGCAATATGGTTGCTCGTCTCATGATAGAACTTTATCTTTACTGTTATGTGTTTGAGTATGACTCTATGACATGATACTAAGTATGACATGATGCTACGAATGACATGATGCTAAGTATGATATGATGCTAAGTATAAAGTTACTACGCTAAGTTCCCATGTTATGGTGCTAGAAATGGTAGTAAGTGCATGTAGGAGTAAGTTAAAGGTTTCCGCTGCATTATGATGTCTACATGCCCTAAGTATGTTAACGTAACGCTGCTTTAGGAGAAAAAAAAAGCGGGCGTTACACGCTTTGCCCAACTTTTGGTCAACCATGACCTATTAGGACTTTCTATTGCCTAGTTCCCAGCTAGGACTTATTTCGTGCCAAGTGTTTAGCTCCCATCTAACCAACTTTGGACTTCACCTATTTCCCAACTAGGTCTGCCTAGTCCCACTAGGACTTCTCTCGTGCCAAGTGTTTAGCTCCCAGCTAACTAACCTTGGACTTCACCTAGTTCTCAACTAGGTCTACCTGGTCCCACTAGGACTTTTCTCGTGCCAAGTGTTTAGCCCTAAGTTAACCCACCTTGGACTTCACCTAGTTCTCAACTATATCTGTCTAGTCCCACTAGGACTTCTCTCGTGTCAAGTGTTTAGCTCTCATCTAACTCACCTTGGACTTCACCTAGTTCCAAACTAGATCTTCATAGTCCCACTAGGACTTTCCTTTACCTAACCACAGTTTTTTTTACCTAACCACAGTTAAATCTGTTGGGATCAACGGCTCGGCTAGAGGGGGTGAATAGCTCTTTTTGGGTTTTCTCTATAATAGGGTTAGGACAATACAAAATATAATAGAAAACAAAAGATTCAATGCTAACAAGAGTATTTTACTTGGTATCCACCCTGAAAGGTGACTAATCCAAGGATCCACATGGTTGCACACTCTCCACTATGAAAATCTCCTTCAAGGTGGAGAAAACCTTCACAAGATCGTCTTCTTCCTCTTTACAAGATGCAATAGAGAACTAGAGAAAGAACTGAGCAATATGAGCACTAGCAACACTTTGGTACAGTGAAAAACCGTACCTTCCTCGTGCCCAAAATCCCTCTTAAATAAGAGTAAAAAGCAGCTTTGCAAGCTATCCAACCCGCACTAGAGGACTGCCCCAAGGGCAGTCGACTGGTCTAGCTTTAAATGCTAGCCAATGGCTAGCCAACGACTAGTTTTTCGGGGTTACCAGTCGACTGCCCCTGGGGCAGTTGACTGGTCGAAGGCTGAAAACCTTCTGTGAGTTTCGGCAGTCGACTGCCCTCTGGCCAGTCGACTGCCCAACCTCTAAACTCACTTACAATCACTCTAAACACTCTCCTTTACGTATGCCTTCAAGTATGCTCCCTTGGCTTTCCCCTTGAAGTCTTCTTCCTCTGGCTATCGCCCCTCGGATGCGCACACAAGCCTTGCTTGGCTTGCCTCCATGCCACTCTTTACGTGTGCCCTTAAAGTCCACTCCCCGGCTTGCCCTTGGAGCTCTCCTCCCTCGGCTCTCATCCTTAGATATGTTGTCCATGTGTGATTCTCCAAGTCCTGCAAACTCAATCACACATATCAAATACAACATAACACCCTAACCTTAAACATATTGGCACACACACATCAAAATCATGATCTTCCCGATCATTCTTGGGCCGATTGCCTCAACAATCTCCCCTTTTTGATGTGTGGTAATATGTTTAAGTTTAGGGATAAAAATTCCAGTCAACAACAGTAAATGAAAAAAATAAAACATAGCAACATCTAAGAGGAAACCTCCCCCTTAATCTATGTCATTTCAATTTTTCATCATAATCCAATATTAAGTCAAGATTTTAGCTAAAAATCTAACTTAAACTACCCATTCTCCCCTTTTGACACCATCAAAAATGATTGCCTACAACAATACTAACCTATGACATCAAATGAGGGAATCCTCATTTCTGAACAGAAATTGTAGAAACTGAATTTAGCTGTATCAGTCGACTGCCTATGGGGCCAGTCGACTGATACTCTGTCCTGTCTGAAAAATGAGTTTCTGAGCCAAATTTCAGAAACCTCCCAGAAATTTCAGAAAATTCTAAAAATTATAAAAACTTGCAAACATGAAACATGTTTCTTGTAAGATACTCTATCAGGGAAAAATATCATTTCGTGAAAAATTTCAACCATGCTTGACTTTTGACCAAAGTCCAAAATCCTTGAAAACCACTAAGTTTGTATCAAAATCTCAACCTAATTTTGCATTGATATATCTTCTAAGTTTATGGTAAAATATATAAGACCTAAAATGGTTTTCAAATATTTAAAATGTCCAACCATGATCTTTGGGCATAATGTCGATTAATTAAACACTTGTTTGGTTGGTTTATTTTTCATAATTTGATACTTCTAATGACCCAACACTATGCCACAAGCACAAGTGGATCATTTGTATCATCCTAACATCTCATATGTATGAAAACAATCATTAAGCAAAGTAATATGAGATGATTGCAAGTTAAGCCTTATTTTGCCCAATTCATCATGAATTTCTACTATGGGCTATAAATGTAACGCCCCAAAATTTCCATTTTAAGTTCTTAAAGTCCTTAGAACTATTTAAAAATGGTTTAGAAATATTCTAGATATTTTTAGGAATTTTTAGAATATTTTTATGGAATTTTCCGAGTCCATTTAGTATTTATACTAAAAGAAATAGAGTTTTCGGCAAAAAGTTGCCTGGACGAGTTTTGAACCCGAGACCTCCCATGGGATCAACAACTTAAGTTGGTCGGGTTAACCAGGCGCCCCAGCAGGGGTGTGCTGAAAGAAAATAGAGAGATATTAAGATAAGTTATAAGTTGGACTTAAATACCCCTTGGTATAAATAGAAGAACTTAAGTGGGGGTTTTATTTTTGGTTCGGCAAATTCTCCCCCTCCTCACCATCCGCCGACCCCCTCCTCCCCTCTCTTGTGCGCACGCCAACCACACCAAGCCTAGGGCTTCCCTCCGGTGGCCGGCCAAGGCTCCTCTCCGAGAGAATTTCCTATATTTGGAATCCCCGCGACGAGAGGAACGCGTGAGCGCGAAGAAATCTCCGAGACTTCGAGTTTCTCCGGAACCTCCGACGCCGTTCTTGGTTGTAAGTCCAAGATATCGAAGTAAGTACTGCTCACCTGCAGTAAGAGGCGGTTTTCCGCAAGATTTTCCCGTTAGAAAGTTAAAATGCAATTTTCCTTAAAGTTTATGATTTTGCATGTAATCCTAGGTTGATCCATGCTTGTATAAGTTTGATTAAGCACCCTATATGAGGTTAGGGGCTAAGAAAAGTTATGAGAAAAGAAAAGAGAAGATAAAGATAAGAAAAGAAAAGGCCAAGGCCTTAAGAAATCCCCAAAAGTCAAGACTTAGGGATTTGGGCACACAAGGGGCTCGTTAAAATGCCAAGGCATTTAAAGATAAGAAAGAAAAGAAAGAAAAACTATTTTATTTTCTAAGGCCAGTACCCGGCGTCCAAGGGCGTCGTTAAAGAAATCCAGGTGTCCAATTCTAAGGTAGACCAAGGTCTGCTCTATTAGGATTGGTGGCTCGCTACCCCAACCTTTTAGGAACGCGCATAAGATGGTACTTACGTCTTAAGTGGATCCAAGTGAGATATTATTTTCAAGTATATGCTTTAGCAAAGTTTTCTAAAGTTTAAGAAAGTTTTCTAAAAGTTAAAGAAAGATTTAAAAGTCAAAGAATTGCTAAAGTTTCAAGTTAAGCCAAGAACAAGTAAGTTAAGACTTATTAGTGCTTTAGTATGCATGTCTTGAGTTATACATGTTGTTTTTAGTGTTTCTTTTAAGCATAAAAGTATCTCATGTGATTTCACATTGTTTAAGAAGCATGCTTGCACATTTCGAGATTTTTGTGAGCTAGATAGTACTTACTAAGCTTTTTGCTTATTAGTTGCATTTCCTCTTGCTGCAGGTAAAGGTAAAGGTAAAGGCAAGCAATTCTGAAGGAAGGCGACAAGGCGGTGCTGAGTGACGTGTGTGTGGTGGCTGACCTTGGAGAGGTCCTTGGGACAAGATGAATGAAGGACTTAAAATACATTTATTATAAAGTCTTAGTTTAAGTTAGATCATATAGTATTTATCCAAGTATTTGCGTTTTAGATATTTTGCATGTCTTAAAACCATGAGTAAAGATTCCATGTCATTTTATTTAGCATACATGTCCTTATGATTGCATTGGATGAGTATGAGTGTGAGTAGTTTTGAATATTGATACTTGATGGAGCTATTTGATACATGTGCCAAGATATTGTTAGTTTCCCTTTGAATCAAGTCTTTATTGCTTTAAATATGCTTAGAAAAGTTGCACTCACATTCCAAAATGCTTTAGTGAGGTGTAGAACATGTGTTTTGGTGTTATGAACGCATAGGAATTAAGTTTGGTACAAAACTCTAGTTTAAAGTTCATATAGATTATCATAACTTATTTACTTCCGCAAAAGTCCTAATTTCGAGTTTATGAAGTTGTTTTGATTGGCTAAAATGTTTAGGAAACTAGTATGGAGTATACAAATGGTGTTGTGTCTTTGTATGGCTTGAAACCATATGTTTGGTGGACTTTTGATACAAGGTTTCGAATCTGAAATTTCAGATTTTCAGGCGTGCCAGTCGACTGGTTCAGTATCAGTCGACTGCCCTATCGAACAGTAGCTTCTGTTCGATGCATCAGTCGACTGCCAAGAGGCCAGTCGACTGGTGCCGCGCCCAGAAACTTTCTGTGGCCGATACCAGTCGACTGGTCAGATCGCAGTCGACTGGTACCATTGCAGAAGGAAGTGTGCCATTGTATCATGCATGACTATTGAAGTTAGAATATCAACCTTAGATGGATTTAAATAGAAAAAAAAGTAAGTTCCGCATTTTTAGTCGTGCGTTAGAGTCAAGAAGTAGACAAGTAACGGTCCGTATAAGGTAGAGAAGGCGGGTCGCTACAATAAACTCCCCCTCAATGTCTCAAGTCAACCAAATTTCAAAAATTTTGAAATTCTAATACTATGGTTGACTTATCCCAAATCCTCTAGCCCTTGAGGATTGACTTTGGTACCCAATAGTAATGTTTCCTAATTGAGTTAACTAAGTACTACTTAGGGATCCATTTCTTACTTAGGGTTTTGGTCTTTGATTGTTCTCTAGCAATTAGGCAATGATAGGTTTTCCCATTGTTAGACTTCCCAAAATCCAATCCCTCTTTCCTAAAGCTTGCTCTTTGGCTCCCAATGATCATATTTAATGTTTTTGAGCCAACTTCAAACTTCCTAAGTGCTTAGGTAAGACTATCTACCTTTTCCCTTAAATCCTTATTTTCTTCTTCTAAGCATGGGTCATTTGAAATAGAAGAAGAAGCATGCTCATTATCCTTAAATTCCATGGATGCTAATTTATCCTTTAACATGCAATTTTCCCTTTTTAAGCACTTAATTTTCTTTTTAGCATCAACCAAATCATCACTAGTACTCGAAATTATCTTTACAAGAGTTGAAGTGGGTAAGTTGTATACCACACTTACCGAGAAGTCCGATTCCGAAGTGGAGCCTCCCCCTTCACTTGAGCTTTTCTCCTCTTCAAAGTTGGATGCCGTGGAGGCAAGGTCATCAATTCCCATTAGTGTAAAATGGGATACAAAGTGCTCCTCCTCCGATGAAGATGGATCATCCCATGAAGCCTTCAAGTTTTGCACCTTCTTCTCCTTCTCTTTTGATTTCTTCTTTCCCTCTTTCTTCTCTTTTTCAAGAGAGGACACTCATCTCTCATGTGTCCTTCTCCTTGGCAGTTGTAGCAAATTATCTTTCTTGATTTATGTTTGCTCCTTGATTCTTTCCTACCATGAGACTTGTTAGTAGAAAATTGTTTAAATGCTTTTCTTACCTTTTTTACCATGTAGGCTTCCGCATCACTACCCATGGAAGCGCTCGATTCCTCCGAATCGGATGATGAGACCTCCTTCTTCTTACCTTTTCCCTTGTTTGCCACAAGGGCTATACTCTTTGGCTTGTAGTATGATTCTTCGATCGTTTCTCCAACTCGAGTCTTATGAAGCTCCATGGTTGAGAAAAATTCCTCTAGAGACGTTTTCTCTAGATCCTTGGAAATATAGTATGAATCTACCATTAAGCTCCAAGTTGATGTTCTTGGGAAGGCATTGAGGGCTTTCATGACAATGTCTCGGTTGGATAATTGTTCCCTTACACTTGTTAGCCCATTAAGAATTTCTTTAAATCTAGCATGTAAGCTTGTTACCTTCTCCCCTTTGTCAAGCTTGATGTTATTGAGTTGGGACCGAAGAAGATCTCTTTTCGCCATTTTTACCTCCGAGGTGCCTTCATGAAGTTCCACTAACTTGTCCCATAAATCCTTGACACTTGAGTAGTTTCCAATCTTGTCACTTCTTGTTGAGGAAGTACACTAAGTAGATGATGCAAGACTTTTGAATTTGCCAAGTGATCATCTTTTTGCTTTTTGCTCCACCTTACTTTCTCAAGAAGCTTGTTTTCTTGATCCCTAGGCACCTTAAAACCATTTTCCATGATTAGCATAATATCAAAGTCGGTGTTGAAAAATACCTCCATTCTCATCTTCCACCATGAAAATTCTCCCTCAAATTTTGGCATTTGAATGTGCGAGTCGGCCATTTCAATGATTTGCTCTTCTTGGCGGTTAGTCCGTTGAAGGCGTCCTTGCGCTCTGATACCACTTGTTAGGATCGATGGCTCGGCTAGAGGGGGGGTGAATAGCTCTTTTCGATTTTTCTCTACAATAGGGTTAGCACAATACAAAATATAATAGAAAATAAGAGATTCAATGCTAACAAGAGTATTTTACTTGGTATCCACCCCGAAAGGTGACTAATCCAAGGATCCACACGGTTGCACACTCTCCACTATGAAAATCTCCTTCAAGGTGGAGAAAACCTTCACAAGATCGTCTTCTTCCTTTTTACAAGATGCAATAGAGAACTAAAGGAAGAACTGAGCAATATGGGCACTAGCAGCACTTTGGTACAGTGAAAAATCGTACCTTCCTCGTGCCCAAAAGTCCCTCTTAAATAAGAGTAAAGAACAGCTTCGTAAGCTGTCCAACCCGCACCAGTCGACTGCCCCAAGGGCAGTCGACTGGTCTAGCTTTAAATGCTAGCCAATGGCTAGTTTTTCGGGGTTACCAGTCGACTGCCCCTGGGGAAGTCGACTGCTCGAAGGCTGAAAACCTTCTGTGAGTTTTGGCAGTTGATTGTCCTCTGGCCAGTAGACTGCCCAGCCTCTAAACTCACTTACAATCACTCCAAATACTCTCCTTCACGTATGCCTTCAGGTATGCTCCCTTGGCTTGCCCCTTGAAGTCTTCTTCCTCTGGCTATTGTCCCTCGAATGCGCACACAATCCTTCCTTGGCTTGCCTCCATGCCACCCTTCACGTGTGCCCTTGAAGTCCACTCCCCGGCTTGCCCTTGGAGCTCTCCTCCCTCGGCTCTCGTCCCTTGGATATGTTCTCCATGTGTGATTCTCCAAGTCCTGCAAACTCAATCACACATATCAAATACAACATAACACCCTAACCTTAAACATATTGACACACACACATTAAAACCATGATCTTCTCGATCATTCTTGGGCCGATTGCCTCAACAAAATCTAGTCTCTCAGTTGACTTCCACATTGTCAATATGTGATTCTCCTAGATCCACTTGGACTTTTCCAATTAAGTATCCAGTCAAACTTGACCTACTTGACTTGTTTCACACAACGTCCAAGCATCATTGTCAAATGTCAAAATTCAAGCTCGCCTGAGCTTAGTTATACTAGTCAACTTTGACCTAACGAAGATTGCACCAACAATCTCTCTCTTTTTTGATGTTTGACAATATGTTTAAGTTAGACTAACCCATAGCCCAACTAGATCTGCAATGAGGGTTTCTAACTTAAACCCCATATTTTCTCCGCCTTTGATACACATAAAAAACTCTCCCTAAGAGTCAATTTTGTCAAAGGTATCCAATGAAAATCTTATACCTTTTATTGTTTCCTATACTTAACCTTAAGCATTTATTCATCATAATGAAGATCTTCAATCTTCATTATTGTCTCTCATTAAATAAAAATAGATCATGTCTTTAAGGAAGACCTCCCCTTAAAATATACTCTAACTTCGATCATTGCACCAACAATGTTGAGTTCCTAAATTTTTAGGAGAGCTCAAGGCGAAGTTATGAGGTTTGAAAACTCAATCTTGAACCTAAACCTCCCCTTAACCTTAAAATTTTCACCATAAACCTTTCTCTTTTGTTCTTATCATGAAAATTAACCTGATATACTTATAAAAGTATTCCAGAGAGTTAGGGATTGTTAGGTTACTCTAAATTTAGTTATTGGACTGAAATCGGACAATTTCAGTCAAAATAGCTATGTCAATCGATTGGTGTTGGGTCTCAATCGATTAAACCACACCTTAATTGATAACCTGATCGACTATGTCCATCTTAATTGATTACGTGAGCTTTTGTGCTTGTGAAATACCTTCACTGATCGATTGCGTAATCGGTTGGTCTGTCCCAATCAATCATATGAACAATTGGGAGTTTCTGATTTCTGAAGGTAATTTTAGATTCAGAAACTCCTAAATAATTTTACAAAATTCAAAAAATCATGATATTTTGGGTAGACATTATTTATGACATATACTATCATGAAAAAATAACTTTCTATGAAAATAGCTTCCATTTTCAAATATTGGCATAAAATTAGAAATCTTGAAAAACTTTAATATTTCACTCCATTTTGTATCTAATTAATCAATGATGATTCATATCAAAGGATAGACTTCACCAACATTTTTCAAAATAATTTTAAAAAGATTTTCAATCATATTCTTTGGGTTAAATGCACATTACTTGTACACTAGCTTTTCCAATGATTGGAGTTCACTTAATCACTTATTTAGATGAAAGTAAAACTCAATAAAATACACAAAATCAACACATTGAGTTTTGTTCATCCACCTAATATCTCATTGGTATATAATGTATCTTAATACACATACAAGTCAACTTATAGTCTTGTGAGATCTAAAAAATAAGTTTTCCCAAAAATAGAATTCATGCATTTCTAACTAGAAATTTTAGACTTTCATCATCCACCTAGGATGTCAATTAATGTCAATGTTCTTAATTTCATTTAGATTGAAATAATGCATGATAGTGATCATGGCATACATAAAATGCATATTTTCAAAAGAAAAACCTATCATAGCAAGATAATATATGTATGACATATCATATGATATTTTTCATAACTGAATATAAATGATAAAGCATGATGTCATAGCATTTAATAGGGTATGGAAATCATGGCATTTAGTATAAAAGAAATTTCCTAGATTTTCTATCTAAGTACCATTTACTAATCACTGAGCTATAATAACCCTAATTTGCCCTCATTTCCCTAAAGGGAATGTCAAAATCCCAACTTTGCATTTCTTTGAGTTTTAGCCTACTTGTGCCAATTTTGATTAAGCTTAAATCATCCAACAATTTAATTTAGTACAATTTTACTTCTCAAGAGTAAATATCATTTTTTTCATTTTTAAGGATAACAATACCTTAAAAATTCCCCAAAGTGTCAACTTCATCAAGGTTGGGTTAACTACCTTTCTAATTAGAGTTGACACTCTCTAAACCCATCTAGAGTGTAGAAAACATACTCTTAGAAATTCAAAATCTATTGGTGCACCTTGGGTGTTCTACGTACTCACTAGGGATAACTCTCTTGATACCTTCCTAATGACTTTCCTAGGCTTCTCCGAAGCCTTAGTCATTTTTGTTTTATCTAGATCAACTATAAGGATGACTTCCCTTGTGACCTTGACTTGACTCTTGGATCTAGACTTAGTTGCATATTTATATGGAATTCTATGATAAGATGAGTCTTTTTCCTTAGCCTTAGGCTTGTATCCCAAACCTCTCTTGGTGGGTCCTTCTTTTCCTAAGTCTAGATTCTGACCTTTTGATCTCTTAAACAAATTTTCTATTCTTTTAAGGAATTTCTCTAATTTCTCAAATTTTGATCTCAAAACTCGATTCTCTGGTCTTAAATCCTCAAAACTTGATTTTCTATGATTGCCATCAGTATTCTTCTTCTTGGTCTTGGATTTTATAGGTCTACCATTAAATGTTCTAAATTATTCCCTAACCTTAGGTGTAGTAGTCCTAGCATGAAAGACTTTGTAATTTTCTCTCAAATTATCATGCTTCCTATTTTCATAATAAATTGCATTAAAATGATAGAAATTATTTCTAACATGCATATTATCATGATTTAAATAAGTACCATTATCTAATGGTACCTTAGTCATGTTTTTGAAAACTCCCCCTTGAATTGAGCTTCCTCGAACTTTTCTTGGAGGTTTTCCTTTAGGGCATTGATTCTAGTAGTGCTCCTTTTGATTGCAAAGGAAGCACATTATATGCTCCTTGCCTTTGCGTACCAAGGTTCCGACCTCCTTTGATTTTTTTTTTTACCTTGGATGTCACTTAAACCTTTTTCTTGGCTAATTTTGGGCACTTACTCTTGTAATGCTTTTTTCGCTACACTTAAAATAAATGATACGATCTTTATTATTTGCAATTGACATTTTTATATCTTTGCTCGTAGGGATGACACATAATTCTCTATTTAATCCGGATGTAAAAGCTTCGTGTTCTTGTTCCGGTATCAATGAATTACACTCCACCTCAATCCTTGATGTGGATGCCTCCTGAATTTCCTCTTCGGATGTTGAGCACTTCTCAACCTCTGAATCCTTTTCTTTTCAATCAGTTGAATCTCCCTCTTTGGATTTGTCTTGACTCAACAAAGTGAAGGGATTTTTATGAAATTTTGCCAATTTATTCCATAGCACTTTGGCATCGTAAAATTCCCTAATTGTCCAAGATAGTGCTCGGCAATAAAATTACCAATAATTTTGTTACTTTATCATTGGCCTCGAATCTCTTAATTTTCTCTGCGGTCCATTTGTCTTTCCTGAGGAGCTTCCCTTTGCTATTGGTTGAAACTTCAAAAATCCTCCATTAGAGCAAACCATTGCTCTATCTCCATCATGAAGAAATTTTCGATCCTTGACTTCCAACTATCTAAGCCTGTCATCCCGAATGGTGGAGGTTGCCGTGTGTCATAGCCAAACTCCATTTTTGAAGTTGAAACCCCTTGATGTTGACTTCTTGAAATTAGGATTTCACTTCAACTTTTTCTTCTTCTTCTAGCCCTTTGCTCTTTCGGCGATTAGTTCAAAGAAAAGCGACCTGGCTCTAATGTCATTTGTTAGGGCACAATGAGAGCTAGTAAGGGGTGAATAGCTCGCTTTTGCTTGATGTAAATTTGTCATTGCAGAAAACTTGAGCAAATGCTAAGACTCTAGGAATTACTTGGTATTCATCTCCTTGAGATGACTAATCCAAGGATCCACTCTCCTCACACTCACAAACACTATGAATGTCTCCTTCGTGGTGGCGGATAAGCCTTATATAAGCTCACAAAGAATTACAACAAGAACAAACAAATATAAAATGAAATTTTACAAGATTTATAACAATGATTTCTTGCTTATCTTGCTTTCTTCTTGATGGAATAGCTCGGCGGTGTTGATACAGTCTGGCCCTGATTGTTGTTTTGGTGTTGACATCGATTTTAATTTAGGTGGATGATTATTGATTATGATTAAGTCCTGATCGGGGATCAGGCATGGTATGAAAAATCCTAGCTTGGAGGGCTAGGTGGTGGAAAATCCTAACCTGGAGGGTTAGGTGTTGAAAATCCTAGCTTGGAGGGCTAGGTGTGTGAAAAGTCCTAATTCGGAAGAGGTGGGTGAAAAGTCCTAGCTTGGAGGGCTAGGTGAAAAGTCCTAACTTGGAGGGTTAGGTGTAAATTCCCATCTTGGAGAGTTAGGTGAAAAAGTCCTGGCTTGGAGAGTCAGGTCCTAGCTTAGAGGGCTAGGTTTGGAAAGTCCTAATCCGGAAGAGTTGGGTGAAAAGTCCTAGCTTGGAGGGCTAGGTGGAAAGTCCTAACTTGGAGGGTTAGGTGCAAATTCCCAACTTGGAGGGTTAGGTGAAAAATCCTTATCTTGGAGGGCTAAGGTGGATGACAACTTAGCTTGGAGGGCTAAGTTTGAGTCCCTGGATCGGTCTGGTGATCGATCAGGGAAGCTGGCACGCTGCTCTGTTGTGGATCGGTCTGGTGACCGATCCAGCAATGACTGATCGGTCTGGTGACCGATCAGGGAGCACATAGTGAGGTTGGGAACCTACTGTACTGCTCCTGATCGATCCGGTAACCGATTAGGGAGTATGCGTTTCACCCGCTGCTTGGCTCCTGATCGGTCTGGTGACCGATCAGGAAGCGAACAGTGAGGTTGAGTTCCCTTGCTGATCTGCTACTGATTGGTCTGGTGACCGATCAGGATCACTGTGCAGATCGTTCTGGAGAACGATCCAGCGTCGCAGGGTCCTCATTATGATCGATCAGGACGGAGCCTGATCGGTCTGGTCATGACCTGATCGGTCTGGTGACCGATCAGGAGGTTGCCTGATCGGTCCAGTGACCGATCAGGAAGTCTGGACTGCGAAGCTCAGAAATCGCCCTATAAAGGGGTGGATCGGTCGGGTGATCGATCCACAACCTGGGATCGGTCTGGTGATCGATCCAGGAGAGTCCCAAAGAAATCACGATTTCTAAGCAAGCGTTGGGGACCGATCAGGACGGAGCCTGATCGATCTGGACCCAGCCTGATCGGTCTGGTGACCGATCAGGAGGCGCTCTAATCGGTCCGGTGACGATCACTTTAATTCAAATTGCACTGTCAGACGCTCTGATCGCGTCTGAACGTATCCGATTCTCTGCGCTTAACATCTGATACATGATATGCTGTTTTATATGCTGCTTTAACACTCTGATTAAGCTACAGGTGACAGGGGAGGATTCAAACACTCAAGGAGAAGTCAATGGAGGCTTTCCTTGGAGCAGGTTTGTCCGTTTTCTATCTCAGGTTACAACGGCCGAGCTGCAGACTGGAGCTTGGCTGAGGGAAGCTCAGGGAGTCCAAGGATAGCTCAGTGGTAGCTGGCGTTGGCAGATGAGCAGCTGGGAGCTACAGGGATGGTGTCATCTGATGCTTGGTGGAGAAATAAAAGAGAGCAGGAGACTTCGGTTGAAGCAGAGTTTTTGAGAATTCTAAGTGTTCGAGCTTACTGAAGTTCTTGCTGCGATTTTGTGTTCTCCACACTTGACTTGCTGTGTACGTGTGCTGTTGATTCTTTGAGCAAGTCATCGAGATCTGAGGAGCAACCAACTCTTACGCGAGTGCTGGGAGGAAGGAACAAGGAGCTTGGAGTCCAACAGTGAGAAGACACGAAGGAGGGAGTCCTTGCGTGAGATCGTCGCTGGGTGGAGCTCGAGATAAGCTTGCTGTGTTCTTGTCCTTGCTAAGTGCTAAGTAAGAGTTTTCTTTGTGTTTCGTTAAGCTTAAATCTATATCTTGTTTGAAACGCTGTGGAGAGGTTTCTCCACCGAGAAGGAGGTTGCTTCATATCCGGTGAACACCGGGGCTTGATCTGCCGACGATCAAGGGATCGCCCACCTTAAGGGCACGCCAAGGAGTAGGGGCAAGTTATCCCTGAACCTTGTAAACCCTCCGTGTTAGCGTTCTTGATAGTAGTGTTTGTTTGCTTTCAATTCTGTTTTGGTTTTCTGCACTGCTTTGTTTTCCTTTGCTTCTTCCGCTGTGCTACTGATAAGTTGAGTGCAGAAATATTGATAAGTGCCAAAGGTCCAAGTGATTGGCTATATTCACCCCCCCTCTCTAGCTATCCGGTTTCCAACAAGTGGTATCAGAGCTTGGGGCTCTGTTTACGGCTTAACATCCGAGAGTTATCAACAAGATGACATTGAGAGAAGACTTCTCAACCACCCGACCTCCATTCTTTGATGGCGCCGACTTTCAATATTGGAGATCAAAGATGGAATATTATTTGAAGATGGACATCAACACTTGGTTTGCGGTGAAGGAGGGTTTCACCCCTCCGAAGGATGATGAAGGCAAAGAGCTTGAGTCGTGGAGATGGACTGCCGAACAAACTCGAAAGAGTGAAGCCGACGCCAAGGCGGTTGTCACTCTACAATGTGGCATGAACAAAGACCAACTCATCAAAGTTGGTCCTTTCACAAGTGCAAAGGACTTGTGGAACAAGCTCATCGAACTTCACGAGGGCACTCGAGATTCAAGAATCGCCAAGAGGGACTTGTTCCTCAATCAACTCCAAAATCTCTCCATGAAGGAGAATGAAACGGTAAGTGAGCTCCATAGCCGGTTCAAAGAAGTTCTCAATGGACTTCATTCAATTGATGAAAAGGTCGAGAATCGCGACCTTGTGAGGTATGTACTAAAAGCATTTCCAAGGAATGCTTTGTGGTCATCCATGGTGGATGCCTACAAAGTATCCAAGGATCTATCCATTGTAAAGCTAGATGATTTATTTTGTGAGATGGAATTACATGAAATGGCTAACAAAGGCCCTAAGGAGAAGGGGATTGCCTTAGTTGCAGGGGACCGGTCCAACAAGATGAAGAAGGAGAAGAAGAAGGAGAAGGAAGTTTCCTCATCCTCATCCTCTTCCGAATCCGAGTCCGATTCCGAAGAAGATGGCAGCGGCTCTTCTTCATCCGAAATGGCGAACTTTGTGAGAAGGATGATGAGAAGGGGTCGACGTTTCAAGAGTAGAGGTAACTCTAGTGAATCCAAACTTGATAAGACTAATGCATCTTGCTTTGAGTGTGGTAGGAAAGGACATTTCAAGAATGAATGTCCAAAACTCAAGAAGAAGGAGGAGAAATCCAAAAAGAAAGAAAAAAAATTCAAGAAGAAGAAGAAGGCCTTGAAGGCCACTTGGGATGAGTCATCCTCTAGCTCATCCGATGAAGAGAAGGAGGAGAAGAGCACAAGGCATGTGGCACTCATGGCTCTAGGAGAGGAAAGCTGTGATGAAGCTTCAAGTTCCTCAAACGCGGCTTTATCATCTTCGGATGATGAAGAGGTAACTTCTCCCGAGCTTGAAAAATGTTATAGAGCAATTGCATGTTTAACTAGTATGCTTAAGAAATCAAAGAATAAGGTTAAAGCATTGCAATTAGAAATTGATCAATTGAAATTATCTAGAGATGATAACATTGATGATTTGCATGTTGAATTGTTAGAAGATGAAATTAAGTCATTGAAACTTGAAGTTGAAAACTTGAAATCCTCTAAGGTGGAGGAAGTAGATGATTTGCATGATGACTTACTAGTAGAAGAAAACAAATCATTAAGGAGTGAAGTTGAGAGACTCAAGAATATTCTTGAGAAGTTCTCAACTAGCTCTAAGACCCTAGACATGATATTGAATGCCCAAAGGGCAGTCTACAATAGGGCCGGTATTGGTTACCGACCCAAAGAACCCTCATTCGTGTCTTTGATGTCTAGGACTGATATAAGACAATTTAGGACACCCAAGGTTCAAAAGAAAGTTGTCAAGGCATGGGTGCCTAAGTCTTGTTTAGTTGATGCTTTAGGTCCCAAGGTTTGGGTACCTAAATCTTCCATTTTTTGAATTGTGTAGGTTATGATTGAGGGGGAGCATCTATCAACTTGGTTCGTTGATAGTGGGTGCTCCAAACACATGACCGGGGATAGATCATTGTTTACCACACTTCACAAGAAAAGTAGAGGTAATGTTTTATTTGGTAACAATGGTAGTCTTAAGGTCATAGGTATAGGAGACATTCAAATATCCGAATGTCTTAGAATTTCAAATGTCCTTCTAGTCAAGGGGATGACTTTTAATCTCCTAAGTGTCAGTCAATTGTATGGCACGGGTTACACAATTGACTTTCAACCAAGTCAATGTCTAGTTAGACAACATGACACCTTGGACACGGTACTAGTAGGAGCAAGAGTAGACAATATTTATCAAGTTTCATTTAAAAGTGCTACTAATGTTTCTGCTAAGTGTTTCATGTCAAAAGAAGAGGAGTCCACCCTTTGGCACAGGAGGCTAGCACATGTTAATATGAAGAACATCCGGAAAGTTGGCCAACAAGGGATTGGTTCGTGGCTTACCAAGCATTAAGTATGAGAAAGATAAACTTTGTGATGCATGTTAAATGGGTAAGCAAACAAAATCTGCACATAAAGGTAAAAGCGCTGTAAGTACTTCTAATGCTTTAGATTTACTTCATATGGATCTATTTGATTGTAGCACCATCATATCATTGAATGGAAGTAGATATTGTTTTGTAATCATTGATGATTTTACTAGATATACATGGACTTATTTTCTGAAATTTAAGGACCAAACCTTAGACATTTTCATTTCTTTTTGTAGAAGAGTTGAAAATGAAAAATCATTAACAATTAAGATAATTAGAAGTGATCATGGAGGTGAATTTCAAAATCAAAGGTTTTTAGAATTTTGTCAAGATAGAGGTTATAGACATGAGTTCTCTACTCCTAGAACACCACAACAAAATGGTGTTGTAGAGAGGAAGAACCGTGCTCTACAAGAGGCTGCACGAAGCATGCTTAATGAGTACTCACTCCCGAGTTACTTATGGGCTGAAGCGGTAAATACAGCTTGCTATGTGCAAAATCC